>NDXB01018731.1:0-16021 GCA_002631895.1 Agapornis roseicollis | reverse complement strand
GGGACAGTGTCGAACACTTTGCACAAGTCCAGGTAGATGACATCAACTGCTCTACCCCTGTCCCTGAGTTCTGTAGCCCCATCGTAGAAGGCCACCAAATTGGTCAGGCAGGATTTCCCCTTAGTGAAGCCATGCTGGCTGCTAGCAAGCACCTCCTTGTTTTTCATGTGCCTTATGTCTATGTCTTTGCAACCTTTTCTTTGCTTCTGAATCTGTGTTACCATGTTCATAATGTGCTACATTTTTACAGTACAGTGCTTCTGAACCTTCAATGACTGCCTTTGATTTTCTGCAAAACTAGACTGGAATTTTACTGGCCCCTACTTGTTAGAAAGAATGTTACTTTGTTTTTTTGCTTAAATGTTACATTTTTCTGGCACATCAGCCTAGTCCTCTTACTTTGCTCCTAATTTACATCATTGCATGCATACACTAAAATAAACTCATGACTGAAATCAGAAACTTTGGATGTTTTAGTCCATACAAAGCAGGCTGCAGAATAAAAAATTCTGTTTCCTAAAGAATGAGAGTCTGGCAATTCCAATGCTATTTTGAATATTTTCTTTTTTCCTTAGGGAGTTCATTTTCTACTCTCTTGGGATCTTGTACACCCCCCTTAAAAAAAAAGTCTTCCAAACAACCTTCTAGTTTTATGCTATTCCTGTCAGATTTTAATGACCTTTGATACTACTGCTCACATAATGTTCACATTTTATTCTGGTGGGATATACAGTGTAAGAAACATTCCTGCACTCTCCCAGCCTTCCCTGCAGAAAGCATTCTAACATGGTACAAAGGGAGGACAATCTTGTGCAGGATGCTGGGAGTGCACACGCCAGACCTTCCTCTGTTTGCCATCTACATCAGATCATGAGGGAAAAGGCTCGGGGTGATGATATGTGTATTGCTCATTGCTCCAGCAGCACATTATTTTTTTTATAAGACCTTGCTGCCTGACTTCCCAAATGCCTTCTTGAGGATCTTGGACAAAAGACAGCTACGTGCCAAAGAGAACCAAATGGACCAAGAGAATTGGCATCTTCATGGAATAGGGAAGCCACCATGAAATGCTACTGAACCAAACAGAGAAAACAGTATGCAGACAGGATTATTGGGTTTTGAAATGCTGCTGGCTATCTCAGCATTTCTAAATGTCCAAGATCTTTTTTGGTTTGTTCTGGGCTTTGTTTGGAATTTTTGGGGGTGAAGGTTTTTGTTGTTGTTTTTCAGTTTGTTTCTTTTTTTTTTAATAAATTAAACTGATTTGATCAAATAAATTATACTAAATCTCCAGTTATCACAGCATTCATCAGACAGAGCAGGCATTTATGTTCTGGTTCTTTCCCTTATGACAGAAGAGACACTGAAAGAACAGGAACAATGTATAAGGAAGGCACAGCAAGTCCTCCCTGGGTTTCACTGACCACGCACCAAAAGCCCACGATGGGGGTGGGAAGTTCCTCAGTACAAAATGACTGGAGGAAAAGCTAGTTTGAATTAAACTGACGTATTTCAGGTATTTCTGCAAGTATAAACTTAAACAGTGGGGGATTTCAGAACAGGCCTACACTTTCTTACTTGTGATGATAAATTTAATACAAATGGTTTTCTTAGCACCCTGAAAGCTTACACTGTTCATAGGGGAGGTAGTTCCTTCAGAAGTAGCATACAAGAAGGTAATTACATGACATGTCACCCAATATGACCTTAGGGTTCAGAAGCCATGAATAAGTTCAACGCTGCCCTGTTCAGCATTTTTAACAGTTTTTTTCTGGTATGTTCTATATGGAAAAATTGGCACCTGGACAAGCACCAAAGTCTCCCAAACTGGGGATTAGAGTGAGCTCATCCCATCATGGTAAGAACTAATCTTTGTTCTCAGTGTGACATCTTGCATTAATAGGAGATCATTTTCTCACAATCACCACCATTCATCTGGAGTGCAATGGGGTCTGCATGGAACAACTCCTCATTGAATTGCAGAAAACAGGGAAATAACTGCCGAGTTTTCCCGGTTACGCTATTGATATTTAAGTGCTGTTCTCTGTGGGGACATAACAGCTTAACTCCAAAGAGGCTGTGACCTATTTCCATGATTACCGCTGCACTAATGAACAAATGGTTTCTAAAGGACATAACTGCACTGCAAAAGTTTGGAGAGAGATGGACTCTCCCAAAAGAACAGGCTGGGTTAGATAAAAGATGTAACTCCAGGAATTAGTTGCTTTAATTCTGTACTGAACAACAAAATAAAGGTTTGTGCACACATCCACACTTTCATATTATGCACTTTCATAGTACCTATCAATACTTTCATATTGATTCTGTGGTTTAGCTCTGAATCCTCTTAACTTCAAAGCCATTCTCACAGCATCTTATGCTTGGAGGAGATGGAAGGGTGAGGATCTGAAAACATGTGTATTGGCCACATGTCCAGCTCTACCACAGCTGTAGAGAATGAGAAAAGAAGTCCACACTAACACAAAACACTTACTTTTCACAAGACAGCATCTTCTGTGCTGTGTCTGTTTCACTAAGGAAAGCTTAAATCACAAATGAACAAAAAAATCTAATTTTCATTGAGAATCTACCTTTTCACCCAATTTGGCATCAGGGGTGGCAGGACTAAAAGATCAGCAAGATCATGGAAACCCATGAATGAATTTAAAGTAGCACCAGAGCTCATTTGGGCTCCATGACCTTGTTTTATATGAAACAGCCATCCAAGCTGCTTTATTCACGAGAACACAGTTACATGATTCCATGACTCATCCCTAAAAAAATCATATTCAATCTCTATTAGCTGTGGATTGAATTTAAACAGTACTAGATGAAATTGGCTCAGTCATCTATATGAAAAGCTGCTGGTTTGTTTGAGAAAATGCTTATGTAAAAACCCACTAACTACTAGAAAGTTTGCAAGTTTAACTTGAGGGGAGAAAAAGCCTCTGTGCTTCTAACCAATGACTGGGCTAAACTCAACACAGAAGTGCAACAGACAAGGCTCTGCTACATGAGTGATTTGCGCAAAACAACACAAGTGGTTATAACTTCACTATGTGACAGAGATCTGATCTGCTCAACAGGGTGCAAATGATCATTTGCCAGGTTAATAGCACAGATGTGCAACCAAGTCCAGCTGTGCCCTTCCTAGAGAGGGGAAACTCTACATAACACATGATGTTCAAGCTCATTACATCAATTTCTTTCCTTTCCCTATAACTGCCACAGATTTCCAAAGCAATTTATATCCACAAAAGATTTAAGGAATAGACACTAACTGTTTTAAAATGACAAAAGAATCTCATCTCTCTGACTTTAGCCCTGCAGAAAGGCTCATCTAAGATTTGCATCTGGGCTTGCTCTGCAGTTCACGGATGAGACAGGAACCTGCAGAGGATAATTCCTCCCATTTGTCTTGCACAGCAGAATCCACCACAGAGGAATATCCTGGTTCCTCACAGATCTGTTTTGACCAGATAGTCAATCTGGCACTTCAAAAACCTTTTCTGGGGAAAGTGGTGCTAGAAGTGGTGTGTTCCCCAGGGTGCAGTGGTTCTGTTGAATCAGTACCTTCCAAAGAAAATCACTTTGTGCAGACAAACCAGCTCTCCTCACTTAGGCTCTTCTTGCCAAGGAATTAAGTCAGCAAACCTTTACTAAGGGCTTTGTCAAGTAAAACAACTTTAAAAGGGGTGTTAACAGCTCAGAGAGAATGCATGTTTCAACCACTGGCCTGCATTTGCTGCTGCTATTTTCTGCATCCCAAACAAAGGAAGTCTTCCTCAAAAAGCTGCCACAACCTCTCTGCAAAGTAGCCTGTTCTAATTCAGTGCATGTGGATTAATACATTTATCACAGGTTATCCTGCACTCTGATCTAAGTGTTCCTTGGGTCATTTACTAGCTAAGAAGGAACATGGTTTGGAAGCAAGCCCTTAGCAACTTTCTCAATAGCAGTGGATTAATTTCAAAGTAAAATGAAGAATACGCAACTTCCTTTTTAAACAGTGAAGAACTGCAGATGGCAAACCCTGGAACAGGTTGTCCAAAAAGGCAGTGGATTTCCCACTTTTGCAGATTTTTTTGATCTGAACTGCATAAGGCCATGAACCACCTGATACAGGTTTTCTGTCAGTCTGAACAGGCAATTGGACTAGAGACTGTCAGAGGTCCCTTTCAATGTAGTATTTCAGTGATCCTATAAGGTCCTCCAAAAATAAAGTTTTGTGTTTTGGTACACACTCTCCAGTTTGAGTTTGTCACTGATGGATGAATCAGCCAATGTTAAAAATATTAACCAGATATTTATATATTTGTCTTCAACCTCCATTTACATTTACAATCTTATATCCTTTCTGCAGGGCACTGGAAGGACAGGGGTGCAGATGGGAGGTGATGGTGTATAAAAATAGACCTTAATGTATGAAAATCAGAAGCACTACATTTGAGTTTTAACCCACACAAGTTCATGAATATGCAACAGAATTTCTTTCTATGAGTTTCACTGCTTAAGAGTATAGCATATTTAACTCAAGGATAGGCAACTAACATAAGTAAATATACATCTTTATCAATACTGAATTACACATAATTTGCCACTAAAGGGACTCCATATGTGTGGATTTATTGATAACTGCCTTGAGCAATTATACCAAGCAGAGGGCCGTTCAACACTGCCATCATTATATACTGCCTAGTCTCCTGAAAGAAACTCCCAAGTTATATGTGACTTCTGACACACTTCTCCTTAGATTTGACCCCTAAATAACACAGAAATTGCATAAAGATTCTAAGTGCCCTTAAATCCATTATACACAAGACAATTACAAGACTTCAACTGTGGATGATTACTCTTGTGTTATTCTCAAATTGTATTTTACTGAATACTTGAAACTGAATAAATAAAAGTTGTTTTCTTAAGCTAGATTCAAAACCAGGGTTTATAAATACATGTCATGGCTAATTAGGCAAACTATACTAGTGTTCTTAAAGATACTGAAAAATCTCCCTATTGTTAGCGCTGTTCCTTATTTATGCCCACTCAGTATCACAGAGCATCCTCCAGGTTAGGCTGAGTAGGACCCTTCATTCTATTTCCTTTTTTCCTGTCTTTATAATAAAAGAAGTGATCCATTCTTAAAAAATCAGACTTTTTAATCAAATTACTTTTTACGGCAGTGCTCTAGGTAANAGGATGATCAGGGGACTGGAGCATCTCCCATATGAAGACAGGCTGGGAAAGTTGGGGCTGTTTAGCCTGGAGAAGAGGAGGCTGCGTGGAGACGTCATAGCAGCCTTCCAGTATCTGAAGGGGGCCTATAGGGATGCTGGGGAGGGGCTCTTCATTAGGGACTGTAGTGACAGGACAAGGGATAACGGGTTCAAACTTGAACAGGAGAGGTTTAGATTGGATCTAAGGAAGAAATTCTTTCCTGTTAGGGTGGTGAGGCACTGGAATGGGTTGGCCAAGGAAGTTGTGAGTGCTCTATCCCTGGCAGTGTTTAAGGCCAGGTTGGACGAAGCCTTGGGTAGCATGGTTTAGTGTGAGATGCCCCTGCTTATGGCAGGGGTTTGGAACTAGATGATCTTAAGGTCCTTTCCAACCCTAACTATTCTATGATTCTATGACTGCAAAACCTAGGAACTCCACATGACAGTTCAAATGGTCAGTCTGTCTGAAATTATCTGATTACTGCTCCAGTTATTCAGGACAATAGAAAGAACTAAGTCATGGTAAGCAATTCATGTCCTTCAAATGCTTGGATCATTACATGGCAGTTTGAGAATGTATAGCAGGGATAAACACGTATGTTAATTAAAAAGGAGTGAAGATACATTGGGTTTGGATTTTTTTTCCAATATTCTACTCATCAAATACAGTATTAGAGAACACTTGGGGTTTTTTACTGATTAGAAGCTAGATAGAAAAGGAAGTTTAAACATAATCTCATAAAAGTCAGAAATTTCAATACACTTCAAGTAACTGTTCTTTTAGCAATACTAATTCAATCTTACTAGTAATATTTAATATTTTTCATCTTGCTTTTCTCTAATTATAAAGTTTAATATTGTACTACATTTTACACCATTTAACAAATACTGTAACATATGCAATACATACAATGAGACAATGTTAATATTCTTGCTGGAACTTGCACTTTTTGACGTTTGGTGATCTGCCTTTTCATTTCAGTGTTACATTAACAGTTTAATATCACTACTGTGTTGAGGCTGAGCAGGTCCAGGTCCAGCAGTTGTTTCTTGTAGAAACAGCTTAATTTCTGACCATGGACCAACACTGGGCATTCCAGAGTTCTTTAGTGTGAATGCTTTGCCACCAATAGAATAGGGCTACAGCCTGGACTGTGTGAAGACTTAAGAATCCAAATTTTGCTGTATACCTTCTTGTACTGGCGCTATTCTCACATAGGGAAGCATATAAGAGATCAAGACCAAGGGAAGGTAACACCAGTTTTGAGGAAAATCAAGTGCTGAAACCAATGCTGCTTATTTTTGCTAATATTTTTTTTCCTGTGAATCACAAAGTAAGTAATATTTCCATCAGAATCCTTGACAGAGTCATGTGGGAACCAATTTATCTATTATCTATGATTTGCTTTTTATTTCCAATGTACCTATGAAATTGATTTAAGAATCCAGTTGAAAAATAATCCTTTGCAAACATGCCACAGGAATAGTTTATGATCGAAGAGTACATCAAGCATTGAATGAAGGTTATGTGAAGCAGATAGATCAATTTTAAAAGAACAACAAGGATAAAGTAAAAGAGAACACCGTGGCTTTAGAACAGCATGAAATGCTAATGATTTATACTGAAAATATAGTATATAAACTATTTTTCTAGGCTTGCACAAGAAAAAACAAATCTATTTCCTGCATCTAAACAGCTAATGAAAAAACAAAATCAAGCTTATTTCATATAAATTCCATGTTTGTTGTCACCTGGTGCCCAGCCCACTAAAGATATGTCATTTTATTTCAAAGCCTGAGCTATTGAACAAGCAGATGGGACAGGAACAGACCATTCCCAGCCCATTAAGTCTATGAGAGGTAGGCTGTACCGGTTTATGGAAGGCTGTGCTCAGTTTTACAGCTTCTATGGATGCCGCTGTTACTGCTTTTTGCAAACTACTTATCTGCTAACAGCAGCTACTGTGTCTCACCAGGCTTGGTCCAAAGCTGACTGCAGACAATGTCAGCTTTCCCAGCTTTCAATTCAAGATCCCTAAAATGCCACATGCCAAATGTAAAGGTAGGAAAGGTTTGTTACATAGCATGGCTTGGCATTCTCTCCCTTACACTGAATCACCCAGATATACAGTTGTAAGTTTTATAATGAGATGTATCATTTCCCAATACCTGGAAGCAATTTTGGAAGTCATATGGCCCCTGTTTTGGAGGGAGGAGAAGAAGGAACAGCCACCAATGTACAACGTACAATAGAAACAGCATAGAACCTGAAGAATCTGCAAAAAGCCTCACAACTGGCAATGCTGCCCATAAGAGAGTGCAAAAACAGCAAGTATGTATTAGATCCTGTCTATAAAGATCCCATCCAACAACTAGATCCTAGAAGAGCAGCCCATACCCTCAGAACAAAGTGAGGAGAGTGATAGCAAGACCAGAAAGTGTAAGAGATCATGGTAAGTGCTCACTGTTTGACTTGGGCAGGAAGGAGGAGCCTTGCCACTGTCACAAGGCCAGCAAGCCCTTTGTGGGGAAGCCAAACAAATAAAAAACCCCAACACCCAACAAAGCAACCTGTAAAGGAGTCAGATTCCTGGGAAAGCCACTGCTACTAGCAGAACAAAACCAAAAGTCCTCTTGTAATTCCTCAAGGGTTTGCAACAAACATATGGACTTGCTTTTGCTCACTTGTATTGTGAATCTCAGTTGAATACGCAGATTGTCTACAGATCTTTATGAAAGGCCATCATTTTAGCCTAAGAATAAACAATCTGGGCTCTCTTCCAGTAGATCCGAATTGTTTATTTTTTGTAAGAAGCAGAGTCTCCTTCAGGGGAAGTCTGTCTTGGCCACAATACCCATGGGCAAACCTTCTTAGAGGAGTTTGTGCCAAGCCTATCAACTTTACCCAAGGCAGTTCCACGTAATTTACTAGAGAAAATCAGATTTTTCTGGAACTATATTTAATATTTTCACTGGCTAGAAACCATCCAGCATTGAGCAGTGGTTAATGAAATCCAACTATAAACTTCAATACAACTTGCAGATGGCTGTAAAAATGCAACCACTCTTACTTGTGACTGAACTTCCTATGGCCTCAAGCAGATATCTCATCCTGAAGAACAGGTGATAGACTCAAGTCACAGTGTTACAAACAGAGCTTTTCTTTCATTTCACACAAAGTGTTTCAGATCTACAGGCTTGCAGCCAGCCACACCAAGATGCTTCCTAAGGAGTAGCCAGCCCCGCAAAGTGCTGCTTTCATGGGTGCACAGTGCTATCAGCAGGGGTGGTGGCTGGAATCAAATTCCTGTGATTCAAATTGATATCTGCTTCTAAGTTACAATTTGCAGATCCGTATGTTGTGACTCATTGAAAGCTTGCTAGGATATTATCAACGTTAATGAAACTTGAAGAAACATACAATAACAGATCTAAGCTTCGTGTGAGACCCAATTATCCTCTACACATAAGGGGAGGTAACTACTTGTAAGCCTATCTATGCATTTTTCTTTGCTATGCCAATAAAAGTACTTGGTAATAGAGCTCCTGGAAACCTGCAAGTTCATTTTATATCCCATTACTGGAAACAAATTTATTTTGTTTTCCAGTATTTGAAAAACATTTAACACTATAAGCTTTTAGTAGTTCTGAACTACTACCAAGAAATGGTATTGTATCATATGCTTTTTCAGTGTCATTAATTTGAACCATTTTGCTAGTAGCACAGTAAAATGCTTGAAAGCAAAGTAAGTAGAAAAAAAAGAGGACAAGTCTAAACAAACAAAACTGACTAAACCACAATCTGATCAGCTGTTGCTTCAATTCTTTCACTGTGGCTCCCTGACTTGGCCTACCGAAGTATGTTGTTAGCTTTCTATACTGAGAATAGCTGGAGAAGAACACCTTTATAAAAAAAGGAAACTAGTTGTTCCTTCAGTGGAATTAGGAGAAATAAAACAAACTTCCATAAAAAACTAATAGAGACCAGCATTAGTGTTACTGATACTCTGAGAATACTTGAGGAAAATGTGTGAAGAAGGCCCGATAATTAGAATAAAAAAAAAAGAAATAAAGTTTTTTCTTCTTCCTTTGCCCACTACTTTATATTATCTGTATCATTAAGAGTACTAAAGGGCCTTATGATGCACTCTGGTAATCTTGCACTTAAGTCAGATACTCCAATATACAGAAAATAGATAAAACATTCAATGTATCTTTAGGAAAATGTGGAAAGTGATTGTGAGCCAAGGGATTTTTTGGGGAGAGAGATGCTATTCCCCTTCTTGCAAAGCATTAACTAATGAAAACATCTACATAAACTGTGATAATCTGTGATCATCTTTTTAATAAACAGATAGAAGACAGACATCACTGGGTTAAAGAGTATAAATTAGCTTTAAGCAGTCTAGGCTGTAAAACTAAAAAGACAAACCCTTAACATCCCACCTCCCCAAAGCAACATTTAGTTCATCTTTCCCATCTTCATTTGCTAGCTCCATATGCTGGTGCTTGCTTTCCAGATTTCCCATTTTCACCACTTCACAAGCAGCATCTATAAATGCATACTAAAATCTTATCTGAAGAAAAAGCTTGAGTAGCTGTGTTTACCATGTCTCTCACTTGGGCTGAGGGAGTAAGTGATGGCTTTGAAATTCCAGCACACAACAGGAATGGGAAGAGATCTGAGCTAGGTGGCACTACATTTGCCACTGATTAATTCATTTTGTTTTGTGCTAACCTTTAGCTAGGTATTTTGGATTGGCATTCATAGCATGATCATTTGATAGGTGTAAGTTAAAGCAGAGACATTTGCTAAATGACAGAACCAAGAAAAGAAGCTGGATCTTGGCTCCTCCATTCCAAACAAACAACTGTAACCATGAAGTTACAGAAGCAGCCTCTTCTGCAGGCTGTTTGGTGGCCCTACTCTGTAAAGGACTGTCAGTGGTCAGCCTACACTCCTGTAAAATACATCTAGGTTCCCTCAGGCTGAAAACCACCCAGAAACTTCTCCATGTGGGCTTCCTGTGTCATCATCTTATTACCTTAATACCTGAAGTCAAGTCTGAGCTGCTGCAACTGCTGCTTCACATCACACCCTACTTGGTTGAGGGAAGCCAAATGGCCTTTCTAATACCTGCGGAAAAATAAGGTTGTATCCTGGATGGCTGGTTTTGCCTAATGTAGGATTGCTGCCTACTGAAGGACTGTTTGGAGCATAGTGACATTGCCATGTGACACAATACCTACCCATCACTTTTCATTTAAAGAAAGAGATTAGACAGAAATTTCACACGCCCACAAGCTGCTTCAAAACTCATTAAAATTCTACAAATGCTCCTTTCGCCTAATTCCAGCATGCTTTACTCCATTATTCATGGGCATCAGTGCTCATTTTAAACGTTCTATTAATTGGAAGTCCAAGCAATCATCAAGGAAACTGTAATTATGATTTGTGTGTTGTGGAAGTCACCAGTTCTCATTTTCATTTCAGCCCTTGATTTAGTGACAAAATAGGCATATTTCTGCAGGAAATGGAATAAAACAAAAATAAATCTTTGTTAAAAATGACAAAACTCCAAGTCCTGTAGCTAGCATACTGGAAGAAGAAAAAAAAAAAAAAANTTGTTTTGTTAAAAATGACAAAACTACAAGACCTGTAGCTAGAATACTGGAAGAAGAAAAAAAAAAAAAAAAAAAAAAAAAAAAAAAAAAAGAAAAAAAGAAAAAAAAAAAAAAAAAAAAAAAAAAAGAAAAAAAAAAAAGAGGCGATTTTAATGGCAGAAAAATCACCATAAAACACAAAAACTAACAATCAAAAAAAAAAAGGCAAATTTCATACAAAAGCAAAATTATAAGAATGTGGTTTAGATCTGCACCATAAGATTTAAAATCTGCAATGAAGTTATGTCACAGCAATCTCATGCACCAAACGGATGTATCACTCCAGGAAAAGGAGGACAAGTACTGCTATTGAGGCAGGCACAGCTGAATGCCAAAGTCCATATTTAAACAATGCCTAGTGGTCTTCCTTCTTCCTCTGGGGTGTTTATCAGAGTTGCTTCAGCACACTTGTAGCCTCCCTTTCCACTACCCAGCACTGCCAGAAAAGGGGAAACAACAGCCAGTGCTGCCTACACATTCAAAGGAGTGCAGCCACAAACCAACATGCTCCAGATCAGCACTGTTGCTTATGTGAAAGCCTACCAAGTCTGACTTGGCCTTAAGGGCAGCCTTTGACATTGGGAAGGCTGTGACAAAATTGACTCTGTGAAGTAAAACATACCCAGAATAGTGCCTTGCCCACCTCTGTCTTCTTAATAGTTGTCATTTCTTAAATTTCTCTTTTCAAGCTGTGATTCCTGCTGCAAGTGCAAATATATTCAATATACAGTACATTTGGATGAGGGATGCTACAGAGTGATAGCTACCCTTTGCTACAGCATCTTGCTTGAGGTACTGCTGCAGACAGCCCTAAAGATTAGGAGGCCTAGTTAAACTAGTCTTGACTGCACAAAGTAACATTACAACTTATGTAAGGATTAAACAGAACAGAATTCAGTTCAGCAGAGATCTAAAATGTTCAGTTTCAAAGCTTTCCATGCAAACAGAAGCATAACACAGGCACTGAACACACAGTGCAGGGAGGAGGAAAGGACCCCCTCAGATGGTGAGGACAGGACTTGCACAGCTGCAAACCTGACACACTAGTATGAAGCCAAAGTAACTACACACAGAGTAACCTTACCAACCAGTTGGGCCAGCAAAGTAAACTAAACCTTCCCACCTTCTGAACCTTGAAGAGAATGAGGGAACACTACTGCAACCTTGGCTGGCTCTCCTGAAAGCAGAAGCAGCAGCCTCCAGACATCCAGCAATGCACAGGCATGGGAACAGCCAAAACAGCCCAAGAGCAAGGAGCCCCTGACAGGACAGAGGGCAGGGTGTGAGAGACCAATTCCAGCCTTCCCCTCCAACGCTAACTCATCTTGGAAGTGAGAGGGAAGGCTGCGTAGGATCTGAATGGCACAACCGGAAAGGTTCACCAAACAGGTTTTGAAGATTTCCATTTCAGTGAACATCTCCAGATTTCTCTTTCCTTTAAAAAAAAAAATATCTGTCCCAACACCACAATCATCCTTGCAAGTCTTATGATCGCCACAAACTATTTTAAACACTTATTACCTACAAAAGTGGAATAATTCCTTCATCTCTATTTGCACAGACTTTTAAAGTGATAAATCCCTATTTGACAGGCCTTCAATGCACAATAAATGGAAACGACTTAGGTAGCAGCTATTACTCTTTCCTAAAGCTTCTGGATCCTGTTTCATAAGCCAAGAAAGGGATCTAAGAAGGAAAAACAGGCAAATCCAAAACATACAAAAACGCTTATGGTCTCCTGACAATTGCTGGAAAACCAACCACAGGGATAGCACAAGATCCAATTAGCTGCTCTAAGATCCCAGCTTTATTTCCCTTGGCTTCTGAGAATATTTGGCTATATTTTTACAGATTTTCCTGCAGGAGGCAAATCTTTCACATGAATATTGGATTGCTTATAACCTCCACTGAGCTTGCCAAACTAACACAGCAAAGCACTGCAAGGTTTAATATGCCCTGCTTGGCTGAACTGCATTCCTATTAGATTCTTAAAAGAGAAAGACTAAGTGGAATAAAGTGAAACGTACACCAACATGCTAACAGGAACCAGCAGATGGATTAGCTTCACAAGGCAGGACTAGCATACAACAGTGACAAAGATGAAACATCTTGTTCTCTGGCCTTGAAAATACCTTTCAAGATGACATGACTGAAACTGTAATGGTAACTTCTCTTTTGTATATTTGTGTGCATATATACACACATCCACAGGAAACACCAGAGGAATGGGACTCCACAGATGACTGAGAACATTTCAAATGCAGGAAAGCAGTCTAAACACAAAATAAAAACAAAAAAAAAGGGAACAAAAGAATAACTGAGGCAGTAAATATGGGCAAAATATCTTCACCCTACTGTAAAATTTTCTTCTGCACCAGCTTAACTTCAACCACAACCTTCCTTACCAGGAGGCTTTTATAGACTTTTACCTAATGAAAGATTTTTCTGTTAAGCATTTAACATTTTAGTTAAGATACTTGGACAATTTGAAATTGGACACTTCAAATATCAACCTTCCCCCACAATTTTGGTTTCTGTGAATCAACATTTGCTGATAGAAGAAACCCTTCCTGGAAAATTCCTGACCAAGTTTATTTCAAATTGCACAGCCACACAGTTAATTACTGCATGAATATTTTATCTGAGCCACAGCAACCTATTCGTTTCATAGTTTCGTCACTCACATGCTGAGAAGCTTTATAATTTATTGCTCAGGCAAAGCCCTATTGACTTATGAGCAAGGATTAAGTGGTATTTCAGCATATTAGTTGCCAAGGTTATTGTTGTCTTTGCTGTCACAACTGAAGCGCAGTTGAAGCACAATCGCCATTCCCCAAACTCACACAAAACAAAACCTTGCCAAATGAATGAAACGCATCAGTGACCCATGCATAAGCACATGTTTGTCTGGGCATAACCACCTCTTCAGTGCTCACTGCCCCACTACAAGCAAATCCAATCTTAACCAAGTGTTGGTGTCATGAGGCAGCAGAACTTAGTCAAGCAATGAAGTGGAGAAAATGAGTTGTATTAACAACTAATGTACACAGGAGTCTCAGGTAATGCTGCACAAACTAGAACCTAACGGCACTGGGGCAGAAACAACACTGATGTCTGACCTGGCATATTTAAAGAAAGAGAACTACTTTTCTGATCCAAATACACTATTATTACATTAAAAAAAGTAGAGAAAAGAAAAAAAAACTGAATGAGGAAGAAAACCAGCATCTCGAAGGGTCTTTTTGTATACAAAGCCTTGAAAATACCTATTAAGGTCACACAGTCAATATCGAAGTACTGACAGCACAGTCTTGGCAGTTTTATGCGCTTTGGGCTCTCACTAATCAAGACGACAGTCTAATTCAACTCTTCTTCACTCGCTCTTTAGTACTTAAGATTGTGTGTGTAAAATCATTTGCCTGAATTTAAAATATCCTAGATACTATCTACTATCTTGCATATTGCCTTGGCTGAAATGCTCTGTGATATTAGTGTGTAACACAGAAATTGAAAGGCTCAGGAGGTCAAGTTGATACAAGATAAGGAAAAAGCACAAGAGAAGCAACACATTGTGCTCTGCTGCTGCCCCAAGAAAGCCTGAAAGCAGAGCAGCAGCAATCCTTATTCATTAAGCACGCATCCTGCATGGGTGTAGAGGAAAGTCAGCCATAAGACAAGGTTGATGAGGCAGAGGGAACCCACAGGACATCTTCTACAAACCAAGCATGCAGCACTCAAAAAAAAAGAAAACAGGAAAGAAGGTTTCAGTAATAAAAGCAACTAAGATAAATACGTTCCTAAGTAGCTCTATCCCAGCAACTGTATGTAACCTCTATATATTGTTGTCTAAGCTAATGTTCTCCATGATTAGCGCTTAAAACTGTCCTAGAAACACTTACATTACTGTAATTATGACCTCTTCTTTGGGGTATAATTTCTGCTCCTTCAGACTCAGCCAGATCCACTTATATCCACTTAGTTCTTCATCCGTCAGCTCTGACTTCAGCACAGTAATTTACCTACTTCTGCATTTAAATTGTGCTTGGCCTTAAGTTTCATAGTGGAAGTAGCCACTTGTTCCTTGCTGTGGCTCACGTCTCATTTCTTTGACTACAACAGCTTCAGCAAAACAACATAAAAAGAGTTGATTTCAAGCACTTCAGTCAATGAGTACCTTCTACAGAAGAGCACTAAAACCACCACTGGGCTAAAATAACACCACTTCCACATTAGGACTAACATGAAAAAAGCCTACTGTTGATGAACGATAGAAATGTAATTAGTACGAGTTCAAAGCATTGCTTAAATTATTATTATTTAGAAGAGCCCTCTATACTTGTAGTAAGGCTTTTGACATACTCTGAATTTGAAACTCAGTAGTAACTGAAGAAGGAGTGCCCCAGAAGAGCTCACAATCGTTGTATGAAATCAGAGGGATTTCATTAGCTGATAATACACCAGGCCCTACGGCTGCTAAGAGATGTGGCAGCCAAAAGCTATGTTTATCACATGAAGCTCTGTAGCACACTGAGAAGGGAGGGTATGTGTGTGCTCTAGGAAGAGTTTTATTTGCCTGTTGAAGAGGTACTGCTATACTGCCAGACATCACAAGTACAGGCTGGAGCTGTCAAATTCCTTCCATGTCACCTGAGAAGAAGAACAGGCTTATATCTCTAGAAGAGATAAGAAGCAATTTTGCACATTTTCATGGTTTCCTGGTTATTGTGGTGATAGCCACCATTGTGGATGATCTTTCCAAAGGCATTAAAGGTAATAATTACAAAAGCTTCAGGAAAGTTCCTGAGATAAAGCTCAATAACATTCCACAAAGATAATGCATCCAGAGTTAATGAAAGATTGGAAAAATAAAGAATAGCCTCCAGGGTAAGCAAAAGCATATTCTAGAAACTAGTGATGTAGCCAGACTCATTATAGCATTTCATTTACTATGTACCTTTAGTAATGCAAACACAAAGCTTAACTCAAAGCTGCCATTAAAATTGAGGTAAATCATAGAATCATAGAATAGTTAGGGTTGGAAAGGAACTTAAGATCATCTAGTTCCAAGCCCCCTGCCATCGGCAGGGGCATCTCACACTAAACCATGCTACCCAAGGCTTCGTCCAACCTGGCCTTAAACACTG
>NDXB01018730.1:46242-65062 GCA_002631895.1 Agapornis roseicollis | reverse complement strand
AAAAAAAAAACCATTTTTAAAAAAAAAAAAAAAAAAAAAAAAAGAGAGAAAAACTAATGAACCCTTTCAGTAACACCAGAGAATGCAATCAATAACAGGTGAACTCTCACAATATCTGTTACACTCATATTTAGTTTCATAAAGCCAGAGAACAAAAGTCATGGATTGGTTTGGGTTGGAAGGGACCTTAAAGATCACCTAGTTCCAACCCGTCTGCCATGGTGAGGGACACCTTCCACTAGACCAGGTTCCTCAAATCCCTGTCCAACCTGGCCTTGAACACCACCAGCGATGGGGCAGCCACGGCTTCTCTGGGTGACCTGTGCCAGTGCCTCAACTCTCTTCATGAATAATTTCTCCCTTATGTCCAATCTGAATCTATCCTCTTCCAGTTTAAAACCGCTGCCCCTTGTCCTGTCAAAACAGGCCTGGGTAAAATACCTCTATCTTTCAAATAAGCCCCCTTTGTATACTGAAAGGCTGCTCTAAGGTCTCCCAGGAGCCTTCTCTTCTCTAGGCTGAACAACCCCAACTCTCTCAGCCTGTCTTCATAGTAGAGGTGCTCCAGCCCCCTGATCAGTTTTGTGGGTCTCCTCTGGATCTGCCAAAAGTGCTTCTACCCACAGCATTTCTGCTTGCAACTGAACCATTTAATGCAACACGCAAGAGCTTAGTTTAGCAAGAGCTTAGTTTAGTCATCTGGCTAAACTGTTCTGCCAAACTTTGCACTGGTGTAGTTCAGTGGAAAAATTAAATATTCCCCTAAAAGGGATACTGGCATCTGAAACTATCAAAAGTGATACAGGCATTTGGGGTTAACAGTATCGTATATTGTCAGCATATCATTTCTTAGAACACATTTGTCATCAGAGCTCTAAAATAATAATAAAAAAAAAGTAAGTTCTATAAAGCCACAGTAAAAGCCACCATAAATTCAGCTCTAACAAGAACACAGTAAAATTCCCTTTTATTTTTTGATAAACTTCAAAAACCTAAATTTCTTTTTCATATGTAGCCATTTCTCATTTCTGTAATAATTAAAGACCTTTGAGATGATGCAGTTTTATTAGCTAACAGAACCAGCAAGTTCTACCACTGTGCTTGCATACAGTTGGTCACTACAAATCTCTACAACAATTGCAATTTGAAACGTTACCCATCTTCCAGGCATTCTGCTCCAGGCTTTTATTCAGTTTTTGGTCCAGAAAATACAAACAGAACACATGTGTTAAAAGTGTTCTGGAATTAGCCTCCACATAAAACAAAACTAGAGACAGTCCCAGTTCTGGACCTTCAAAACACTAAACTGGACAATACGGTTATAGCTCAAATTGCTACTTTTAGTCACAGGCAAAGACAGAAGGAATCTTTATTTTGTCAAGTATGTAATCCTAAAAATATCATAAGATCCTGTCCTAAAGACTCTCCGGTTGGAAGACCAGAAGATGCCACTGGTGGAGGGCTCTTAAAAGACAAGGATCAGCTGAAAGCCTGTCTTAACTCAGGCTGCAAAAGAATGAGGCACAGAACAGGAAAACTAAAACGAAGTCATATCAACCTACAGCCTTGAAGGGAATTGTAACCACAAGCAAAATAAGTAGCTAGGGGTCTCTCTAGACACAGTACATGTTTTCTCCAGAAGCAGCATATTGTTTGGCAGAATAAATAACATTTTGTTCTAGAGAAGCAACTTCGTTATTGGTGTATTGGGCCACAGGCACTTAAAAGAAGTGCTAGGAGACAAAACCAAGGATGATATTGAGTAACTAGCTGTTTCCCAGGAAAGAACCAAAGGGGCTGTTGCACATAGACTCCTTTGAAAAACAGTTACACTCCTCACCCCAGAGTTGTACGAGATACTTTCCTATTATCTGAGAGCAATCAAGTGGTTGAAGAAAGGTGTCTAAAGAAAACAGCCCATCCAGAGATCGAAATAAGATGCAGGCCACAAAGTCTTGAGGAGATCAATAGATCACCACATGAATGCAAAACCCTCTGCCACTATACTTGTGTTTCGTGTACTGTAGATAAGTCAATTTATTCAAGAACATGCACAAAATCTTTGAAATAAGCCTCTACACTAAAAATATGGGGAAACATAGCCTAAATATAGTTCATATATTTTCAAATAGTCAGTGCATAACATTTTCCTATTTGCAAGGCTAACATAAAAGCATATCCATGAAGAGATGACTTCCCAAAACATCTACAATAAGCAATTTTGCCAGCCATCTGTGCAAAAAGCAGTGTAACTTCCCTTTAAACAGAGAAAAATAGAAAACTAAGCAAATCCCCAGCCCAACAGCAGAACTAGACCTGGTCAAATATGAGACTGAGCATGAAAACATTCTGGTTTGCATTTAGCTACAAAGAATATGCACTGAAGGAAGATTGTGCTTAGTCGATACTGTCTATATTTGCCTATGCATTTGACACTTCTGTACATAATTTAGTATCCAAATACATTTTTGAGTTATTGACAACATTCAAGGCATATCTCTAATAAACATTATTTGACATGCCAGATGTTGGACTAGGGGTTGAAGCATTTTGGGTTTTTCACATGATAGCTTTATGGTTACAGCACTCATTAAGAAACTAGTAAATTACATTCAGAAACTGAGAGATTTTATACCCTCAGCTGCTAGCAGAGAAGAATGAGTGGGAAAATACCCACTCATAAAGCTAATTTCAGTGAAGGACTTACTTTAATTCTTCAACAAAGTCACTAAGCAAAGAGTGAAAGATTAATGGGACCCCAATAGAAGGTGATGCAATCTAGCCTGTGTTTACACACTAAGCCAGACCAGTGGGGCCCTACTCAATGCTGCCAATACTGTTTTCATAGCATATGGTAATAAAAATACAGTACATTGCACAAGCAAGGGGGTGGGGGGGATGGGGTTTAGGCAAGCCTCTCAACAAAAAAATAATCTCAGTCTCTCAGCTCCCACCCCTGCTGAAAGATATAGAATACTCTTCAGCCACATATTTAATTGAAAATATCAATTTATTTCTTGTTGCCCCTCCCTACCTTTATATCCATCCCCCTTTCCCATTATATCCATCTATATCAGCAGTTATATTTGCCATGGAAGTAAGGATTACCAGAATTCCAATACATCTGAGAAATCGTAAATGGTGCTTACTTAGCCTTAAAGGGTTGAGTTCAACATTGAAAGCAGCAAGATGACATTTCTTATGTTGAGGCCAATGACTTCTATGTAATATATCATCCAGACAGACTACAACACAACAGCTGAGACAATCTCAATGTTAGTTTGGTGCCCACATTGACAGGGTACATGTCATAGAGGCCATTAAATTCAAAGTTCTGGTTTTAATTCAAAAAAATAACCCTTGTTAAGAAGGAGCAGCTGGAATGTTATATAAAGAAACAAAGTGTTAGTAACTTGTTTTTCATATTTAACATCATAAAAACATAATTTTTCATTTCTCTACATAATTCATTTCTACAGTCCAGTTGAATAGATTAAAAAAAAAAAGAAAAAGAAAAAATTGCATTTTTCATTTGTAAAAAGCAGAGAAAGTGATCTGAATGATATACTATCAGGAACAGGAACTGCAGGCCACCATTCAGAGGTGACTTGTTTGCATCCAACCTAAATCAGCAGCGACCACTTATCATCCAACAGTTGTTCAGTAGCCTACACATGACCATGGTATGGTAGCTCCTGTTGGAGAGGTGTGCAGGTGACACCAATTGCCAACCCTGCTGGCAGTCTCTGACAGCTTAAGGGAACAATAAGATCTACAGACAATAGTAGCCTGTGCCTGTGTCTAAACAGAAAGCAATTCCAGAACAGACGATGAAAAAATACTTCTCAAATGAGCCATGTCCACCCAATGTGTAATAACAGGATCCCAAATTAAGGTTAAGGTCAATGTAGTATTTTTCACGTGAATTATGGTATGATATGAATGGTGCTATGCAAAATCGTTGAGACACTTCTTTTATTCATGCTAACAGCTTTATTTTTCTGCTCAAACTCCACAGACTTAAATATGGAATTAGACTGCAGAATCAAGTAATTTTATATAATCTACCAGTATTTCATCATTACAACATTCTTATTTTGTATTCCGCAAGCAAAAGAAATAATGAATTAGGAGAACATAGGACATAGCCTCTTTCTATTTCTTAATACTGGGAAAGAACTTGCACTTACAATGCAGAACTGTAGTATTATAGGAAATATTTTGCATTTTTGAGTTCTAGATTCTTTTTCCTGGTAGTACTACCATTTAGTGAGCATAAACACTGGACCTCATATTGCTTTGTTCCTGTACACACTATTTAAAACAGGAAGGTGAACTTTCCAAATACCATTCAGTTTTGGTGGTTCCTTTCAAACAAATATATTTGCTTGCCCTTAGATGTATTAACGGAACAGCAAGCCTGTAACACCCAGGGGGTCTAATGTTCCTATGCTTACGAAACAGTACAAAATAAGGAAAACCAAAAGCTCATAATAGCTACAACTTTGCTAAAGCTGAATCATATGCTGTTTAAAAAGTTGTTATTTACATATAAAAAGCATCTCAGTATTTACAGCAAAGCCAACTGAATAAATGCACTAAAAAAATAATTCTGAATCAAAATTGTGCTATTTAGCATGCAGCTGTGATAACACAGAAAATGTACTTAAATTGACCAAACTTTTTCTAACAAGGAAAAATGCAAATCCCAGTTATGAAGGAGAAAAAATTCAATGTACCCTAACAACATAAAAACAGTAGCTTAAAGAATTTGCTGTAGGTACTTCTCAGGAGTCTACTAGTGTTCGTTAAAAAAGGGCAGAATGCATGCCTGGGATCCAAAAATGTCACAACTTCTCTAATTCTGAATTGCTAGCAAAGGTGGTCACTCTCTACAAGGATAGCCTTCTGAAGCTGTTTTCATATTTACTGGTGCTTCTGTTGAATAAGCTACCTCCTTGGTGGTCAAGGACCAAGGACTATAATAAACAGCTTGTTTCTACTCCTTCATTTTTGCCTTCTCATATTGAGAACCTACCAAATCACACCATTTTTTCTTCAGTTGGAGAATATTACATGGAATTTATCACTATAGCAACTAACCTAATTGATTTGATGCAGCTTCCTCTTCTACCATAGGATGGAGCCACTATCCCTAAGTATAATCTAAACATTTAAGAAAGAAAAAACGATCAGTTTATAATTTTACTATGTCAAAGACAACATAACTGCTTCAGAAATTAAAGTATAAATGAAAGTCTAATGGACTGTACACGTACATCCAGAACACACTTTATAAATATGCTTGTCTGTCAAGCGGAACCAAGAGTATGGTGGTTTTACTGATTGCTCCAGTAATAAGGGTGACTATTGTACAACAAACACTTTCCCAGAAAAAAAAGATTCACAAAGTAGGGGAAGGGAAAGCAACATTCATATAACTGATTCAGGAATCTGCTTTGTCAGACTAACAGATTAAAATGAAAATAAGCAAGGAAGACCAAAAGTTTAATTTATAGTGCTATTAAAAATAGAAAGATTAAAAAGTTCAGGGGGGTTTAGTGTTTGATGTAAATATAATAAAATGATACTGTGACAGATATCCATATATAATGTTATTGTTATTACTTTAACAAGGTATTACCCTTTATTGCTTTTTACATAAGTCTGCTTGATAACAGAAATAAGTTGGTATACTTCCATACACCTGAATAAAAGGTGTGTGGAAGAATACGTAACACTTTATACCATTGAGTTATTTTACTTTATAAGAAATACAGCAAGGCTGTTATTCTTAAAATGTAACTAAATTGCCACCCCTCCTCCTCCCCACCCCCCAGATATGTTCTTCTTAAAATTAAAAATAAAAAAAAAATAGAATCAGACATCAGATAAAAAAAAAGACTGAATAAAGCCGAGATGGTTTTTAAAAGAATTCGTAACATTTTCAGTACTATTTGATGTAGAAAGAGCTTCACATTTCCCTCCCACCCCCCTTGATTTTTTAAACATCTTCACCCTTTCCACAGAGCAAAAACATTTTTTGCAATTTTTCAAATACTACCGCTACAGAAAATGCTCATGGTGCTTCATTAGCATTTGGAATTGTGGTTGTCAAATCAGTGAAACATTACATAAACGGTGGAGTGTTTTGACACTGCATATTTTAAGCTGCATGCTGCTTTTCAGTGCTATATCGAATGAAAAGCGTACTACATGTTTGAGGAACACCATCTACACTAACTGAGGGAACTAACTGGAAACTGGCCATTTAAGCACAGCAGCAACTGCCTTCATATCATCAGCTAACATTTGCATTGCATTCTTCAGCATCAGTAAACAATGAAAAATAAATAATAGACATATGTAACAATTCAAATGTACAACTTCATTCCTTAGAACATAACACTGTTAAACCTCTCACTGCTGAATATAAATAATTTTAAGGCATCAGATTTTATAGTTAACTCCTTCTGAGGCTATGCTGATACCTGCACAGAACTCTTACCTTCTTACGCAAAGCCTGGGACCCTCCAGACATTTGTAGCACAAACTTAAAATACTTCCTATTACTACTGCCCATTTGAATTCCCTTTACACTTGCACAATTCATTCTGTAACATGTGTTTACTGAGTCACTAATCTCGTTGTATGCACATAAATTCTTTTAAATCACAGTCTATTTTTAGCATACTCTCTACATTAGCAGATCGAATATGGCATTATGTACAAAAGGAAATTATTTAAAAGTGTGACCTGTTTGACATAATTTTTGAGAAGTGTAATGCAAGTGTACTGAATTAAGATAAATATAAAATATATTATTCCATTTGGAATAAGCCTCTCACGGTCATCAGTAGAGAGAGGCACTGTAACTTGCAAGAAAAGTGAATTAAAGGTTATCTTTACCAATTACAGTCTTGTTTCAGGAAAAAAAAAAAAACAAACAAACAAATACACAAAAAGTGGAAACTATTATATAGTTGTAGTTGAAGGGCAAGGAATGGAGTAGAGGGATAAATGCAGCAGGTATGCTCCCAAAACCATAATCTAGTCCCTGTTCATCATAACCCACATCTATTACAGCTCAACAAGACAAGCATAATGTAAAGGCTTTTATACTACAGTTAAGGGTAAACTACAGACCACGTTCAGCTCAGGCTGGGAAAATACAGTGTATATTTATTCTGGGGAGAAAAAAAAAAAATTAGCAAGAAAAAAATAAAGATCTTTTAAAGTACTAATAGTCCAGGCACTTGACTCTTACAGATACCTTATCAGCAACTCAGCACAATTAATTGACAATCTATCAAGGCTGGAAGAGAATATACAAAACTCTGCTGATAACCTAAGATGCAGCTCTGAGGCTGATAGCATAGGGTTACTAAACTGCTGAGGATATGCTAGAAAGTGCCAGGGTTTGTTCCAATGCAATCTCACAGCCAGAGAATCACATACTACCCCGGCGATGTTAAAACATCTGTCACTTGACTAAATATGTGCTTCCTAAAGGAATGAACATAAGCAAAACAGTTCTTGTTCATGGAAGGTGGAGGGGAGTACACGGGTTAGGTGGAGGGAATAGCCCGTGTGAAAGCTGGTAATATCTGATAATAAACTGTGAGCAGTGGGTGATAGTTACTACCACTAAGAAGTCTGTGCCTAAAATTCAAGAGATGTTTCTGTTTGGACGGGAAATGCCACATCTGCAACTTAAGGACATCACATGCTCCTGAGAAGCAGCAATACTGAAGTGTTGGTCTAGCTGCTTTAGCACGGGGCAATAGGGGGAAGATACATCGAGGTGGCAAGTCTAAGACACAGTACGTACACCTGACAGCTTCAGAGCTTGGCCTTGACCAGAAGCACTACTTCAGATGGAAAGACCGTGGATTAAGCCCAGCAAAAGCACCAGGATAAATATGTACTTACTGCAGTAAGCGATCAGGAGACTAGCCAGGATCATGATCGCCCAGAAAGTTGAGGACATGCTTGGCAAAGCGTTGGCATCTTTCCTACCGCTTCTCCTGGGAGATGGAGCCATTGAAGCCACTTCCCCAGTGGGGGTGGGGGTCGGAAATCAGTCAGTTTCACCAGCCAGCTCTTCCCTTGACTGATGGCCCTTTTCCACGTGTAATCCTCAAGGAAAGCATCTTCCAACGACCCCGCGGTCCGTCAGCAGCAACATGGTCCTTTTGCAGGAATCATCTTGCAGCCAGAAAGCCAAGGCAACTCTAGAGCCTGCAGGACTTGGGCAGAGTGGCCACCACCAGCTTTCTTCCCGTCACTGTGGTGCTGTAATGAGGTTTACTAGGGCTCGGAACCCTCGCGTGGTGCTGAGAGCTTCAAACAAGTCCCACGAGTCTTTTCTCCCCTTTCCTTTTTTCAATGTGCAAAGTTCTTCCGCTGTTGTCCTGCCCCTGCCTCCTCCGCCCCTCCCGGAGGCAGGCCGGAGCTGGGCCGAGGCGATACTACCGCGGGGAGACCTGCCCCGCCGCCCCCCCGCCGCTCTAAGGCGAGTCCTGCTCAGGCCGCCACCGCCTCCCGGTCGCGGACAGCATGTCCGCGAGGGCAGCGGGCACGTAGGAGCGAAGGCACGGCGGCCGCCACGGCCAACCGCCCGTGGGGCAGGACTCCTCCGGGCAGCTCCGTGGGGCGAGAGCGATCCGCGCCCAGCACCTGCAGAGGAGCCGGCAGCGGCGATACCCGCCAGCGGCTGAGGGCAGCTGGGATACGGCGTAGACAGACAGCCCTGCCCGGCGGGCGGCGAGGAGCCCCGTCCCCCGCGGCGAGTCCAGCCTGTTCTCGCCGCCCGGCTGTCCTGCCGGCTCGACGGGGCCGAAGTGCAAAAGACGGCCGGATCCGCGGCGGGCGGGACACTTTACAAGGCGGCTCAACGGCAGCAGCAAATCCCCTCCTCGCTACGCGCCACCAGCCCCGATCTTAGGCTCTGCCGCTATAGCGGCGCCGGCCCTTCAAGTAGAAAGAAGGAGGAGGAGGGGGCCGGCGGTCACGCCCACAGGTGAGGAGCGCACGGAGCGGTCCTTCCCCCGGCGCCGCACCGCCTGCGCGTCCTCGCCGAGCCGCGCTCCCGCACCCGGGGTAAACATCACCCCGCTCCCTAGTTCGCCACTCCCAGTGCGATCCTGCTTCCGACGGGTCGCTGGCGAGGGTCGGGGGAGCCGCGGGGGCTCACCCGGGGGTCGGAGCTGGTCGTGCGGCAGGCTGGAGCAAAGGGGCGCGGGGCCGAGCGGACTTGGCCGGTGGCTCTGCAGGGGAAGAGTCAGATCCAGCCCCTGGCGTCTCCCTACGGCCTTCAGAGGGGACCTGCCGGGCAGGGAAGGGACAGAGGGAAGGAGGAGGGGGGATGTGAGTGGGAGGCGGCAGCAGCACCCTCCTGGAATCCCCTCTGGGGTGCTTTGTGGTTGAAACAGGGTCTCGGCCGAAGGAGAAGGTCCCAGGGACCAATTCCCGCCCCTCACCTGCACTGTGAGTCTTGAAGTCTCCATGGTGTATTCTGCCTAGACACGGCCATAGGTGTTGATGGAAACATCCCTCCTGCATTCACCTGCGGTCCTTAACAGGGACTGTTGGCACAGCCTCTCTGTCGCTGTAGTGGCAGGGACACATCGACATGAAACCAAATTTAGAGGGCTCCAGTTCATGCGTGTGCCAGTAGCTTTTATGGTAATAATAAAAAACCAGAAATGTTTTAAGAGGAGACAGGTAGTTGAGCTTTTCTATTCAGTCTCTGTAGCAATGTCCTCAAATTAATATTTTAAGTTCTGCACAAGGTAGTCACATTCCAAGTACAGGCAGAATTGGCAGACTAGAAGAGGAGCTTGATCACAAGATGTTCCAGTTGTCTGCCCCTGTGTTCTGCTTGCATAATGAAAATACCATGAAAAAGTAGATCCATATTCCTTCACTAGTGCCAGATTTCTCTGATGGTTTGCCACTTAAATATCTGGACTTAAAACTGTGTATGAATGATGAATTATTTACAAGACAGGACTGTAGGGACTTCTTTAGTACAGCTGCACTTGACTAGATACTTGGAACTAAGTTCAGCTTTGCATCATAAGGGTATCATCAATGTAATCTCTTATTTCAGATCTGATTTTCTACTAGAGTACTTTGCACTGAACTGGTAGGGTAGTCAGCTTTTGCATTCAAGTATGCTTCACAGAGATGAAGCTCTTGGGTACCTCATCTTCCAAGATGTGACTTACCCTTATTTTCAGTGGGAATTTCTTTCTGATTTCATTTAAAAACTAGAATAGAGCACAACTGTAGACTTAAGGCAACATGCTCAGCTTTGTTCTTCTCCTCCACATAATTTAAAAGAGCATTTTGTTATTTTTATTTAGAGACTAAATCTTTGTAATACCTTCTATCCCTGACTTAGACACTAGATTTTCTTTGTAAGTCAATATAAATTCCACAGTTCCTCTGGTATCGTGATGTATTACTTCAATTCAGTGTTGTAAAGTACTAATGCATAATGAGGGTTTTTTTAAAAAACTAGGACTTCCAAATTTCCTGTTCTCAGAACAAATGTAAATAAGTATTAAGCAACAAAAATGCCTCAGCGTGACGTGCTGCTGTTCATAGCAATTCCAGGATTAACATGTAAATTAAGCAGGTTTTCCATATGTGTGAAAAGAAGCTTGACTTCTATTACAGCTGCGAGTATTGAATGTAGAGTTGAATGACATTTTAACTATTACTGAAAAGAAAAAGCACAAGTATATTGACAAGAGATATATAGCATGATGTATGGATTAAGAGACTTCAAAGCCACGAGGGATAGCTGCAACAGTGTAAAGGCTGCTATGCATTTCAGTGTAGTACACAGAATTTTATATAGTAAATCTTATAGTTTACCCATTAAGTTGTGGTTATACAAGAGGATTTCCCTTGGAAATATATCCAGCTTTCAGTCTGAGGAGTGGGAGTCTGATTACTGTTCACCTAAATAAAGCCTGAAGCTTGATGCAGAAACTAAATATTGCTTTGCTAGTTCTGAAAATTGACATTATTCGCTTGAGTCGAGGTTAATTCTTGTATCAGAGAACTACTCAGTTACATGAAATAAGCTAGCTCTTACTGAGAATGAGAACCAGTGAGCTGGGGCTTTTGTGTTTCTGTCCACATCTACCTGTAGTTTTGTATGAAGAAAGATTTTCAAGCATTGCATTTGATTTGATTGTCAAAGGCAGAATAAGACTTAAAACCACTCATTAAAAATGTACTTTTAGGTCACTGCTGATTTGTTCTGCAGGTGGGTTATCCCCAGTAAAGCTCTGGCTGTTCTGCACTATATTATAATGTCATGTATTGAAATGTGCCTCACCCTAGAGTAGCACTACTAATGGACTAAAATCCTACTTGATGAAAAAGTGCCAGAATGTGGTCTTCAGTGTTTGAAAGAATGCTTGCCTCTTTCTTGACATGTCCACTTCACATTGATTTTCAAGGAAAATTTCTCCCTCATCTTCCAAGAAATTCCCAGTATTCAAACTTTTGTGTGTGCAAAAGCGAAGCATCAATGATTAAACTCGTGGACAGACATCTGAAAGCAGACAAGAAATTCAAAACCAGACTTAAAGGCTGTATATCAAAGTGAAATAAAGTTGTCAGAAATCAGATTTATTTCCATACGATCAAAACCACACTTCTCTTGTTCTTCCATCACTGTTGGAAGAGTTAATATCTTCAAGGAAATTAAAATAGCACTTAAGCTGTTCATGAAGATAGGTTGTGCCATTGCTCAAACTGAAATTGCAAGCAGAATCTTTCTATTGACTAGAATCAGGCATCATTTGCAGCCTGTTGTATGCTGCACCTATGTGTCAGACAGTTTGCCCATGATGTGTACACACACCACTGCTTTCTGCTAGAATGTCAGACCTTTAAGGCCAGTGCAGCAATGTTGACCTCTATCACAGGTGCAGCCTACAGAGAATAAATCCTGACATTCAGTTAGCATCAAGCATGTACATATTAGAAAGAAGTTAATAATATTTAGACCTTTAGAGGCCAACCTTCCTTTCTTTTTGAGTTTGCTGTTTACTGTCAAAAAAGAAGGTTTAATTAGAAAGTGTAAGATTCTATGACAGTACACTGATTTGGTGTACTTCATAAAGTATAACTAACCAAAAATGTTCAAGCCAACAACTGAGTTTTGGCTTTAGATAAAGTAAAATGCTTCATCTGATTCTAAGTATTGATTTTAGATGAAGAACAGAATAATCTTTGAATGGACATTACTGTTTAAATCTGTTAATTTTGACCTAAATATGAATAAAATAGGTGTAAAAGAATAGCATCACTAAAACTTATTTTTAACTTAAAAACAGTTCTTCTGTTGCTTATTTCAAACCTATAATTCTGATGTGTTACTTATACATAGACTGTGCCTTTTCACAGTTTTCAGTTTCTATAAGAATTTCAAGCTACCAGTTAATAGTGGTTTTTCTAGTCATTATTAATTTAGTTGAGCTTTTTCCTAATTTTAATTGCCTGTTAATGACATTATAGTTTGATATAGGTGTAGTTTGAGCAGTTGTATGTGGTTTTGACTTAACATGAAAGCTTTCATAAGTTACGGAAAGTCCTTGCCTCGTAAAACTAGACTTGTGAAGTTGTTCACTGACAGCTATGCGAACCTACCCAATTATTTGCCAAAAGAAACAAAAAAAAAAGCAAGAGAATGACAGCGGAAATACGCTGCCAATACAAAACATTTTTATACCTGTCTGTATAACTGATGTGTTGTCACAACATCCACATTATCATTCTGACTGAATGTTATTTATAGACTTTACACTAAAATGCAGAAAAAGCATGAAGGAGAAACACAGATGCATTTTAATTCCACTTTGTGTCAGAGGCAAGTCTGCAGCTTTTATAAAACTTGCCAACAATATAATATGCTCTCAAAATATTTATGCATTTTTTTCAAAGAGCTTCTTTCTATAGATGACCAAGAGATCAAATGAACTTTTGTAAAATGACTTCATTCTCACTTAGATACTTAACATAATGAGATTAAAAAAAACCAACAAATATGTTACTGTTCATACACAACAACCCCAAGTATTAGAACTAAGGTTGTGTTATAATGAACTACCGCTCTTTATAAGATATATTAAAAAAAGGAGGTTTTTTAAGATGTGGGTGTGTAAGATTGTTTCTTTGCACTGAAATTCCTGCAACTGATGTGGTAGATATGTACATTTCTGTCCCTTAGCAACCTTCACTGATTCAAAAAATCCACACTTGGGGTAACTGGAATGCAGTTAATGAAAGTGTCTGGAGTTTAACAAATAACCAAATCATTCAGGAGTCATTACCTTAGCTACAGTGATGCAATATACTGGATTTGACAGCAAGAACAGGAATAACTATCTTTCATACATGGATAATTTAGGAAGATGAGTTATTACAAAATATTAGGAAAGAAATCAGAACATGAAACAGCAAACAAACCTGAAATAAATCTAAATATGGCAAATTACTTTCATATGGTTAATAGATAAAGAATAAGATAGAAGATCACAACTCTCTGAAATTTCCATTTTGGAGATCACATCAATTATTAATCATATTTGTTGCGGGCTAGATCTAATTTAGTTTTGTGTATTCAAGTAAAAGGGACACTGAATTCAGTACCTGTTCCAAAGTGTCAAAAAAAAAAAAAATCCTGCTTTTGATACATAACCAATAGTAAATGCAATTCTTTTACAATAGATTTAAAGCGAGGAAAGAATGAAAGACTTGTTTTGGAATTTATTCCATTTTTGCCTTTTATTTTTCTCTGATTTCTTTTTATCAGTTTTTCTTCAATGACACACTACAATTTGATAACTTCAACGTTACACAGGTATTACAGAGTGTACAGTCACAAAGATCTCTTTTTTCTGTCACTCCTGGTATTTTTCAGTTCTGTATCAGTTAGTTTCCCTAGCCTGAGATCTCTAGGAGAGAATAATCAAGGTATCCTGTACATGTCTGTATATACATTCATCATTTACCTATTTGAGAGAAAAAGCATCATTGCAGGTCTGGCAACTACATGAACCTGTCAGGGAGTGTGCTTCAAAGCCACATATAAATTTAATATGCCAATCATTATTTCCTTCAATGTATTAACACACCCAAAAGATGTAATTGCATAGGTGGCTATGTTTCCTCTTGGCATTTTATGAAAATCTTACCACTTTTGCACAAACTTTTCTGTAGGAGAAAGAGATGACATTATCTAGAGATAGAGTGCAGGGTTGTGTTCCAAGATCTGAGTTCACTTGATAAAGCAGACAGTAAATTTTCTAAACAGCTCTTAGACAACTGTTTCAATGTATGTCTTATTGCCTAAGTTTGTGCTGGAACCAGGCATAGCTAATGTTTTTTTCTGTAAAGACCTAGAGCTCTTGGATGAAATGTTCTGTTTGAAGGTAATTCAAGGCACAAACATCTTACAAATGTTTTGTTAAGAACTCATCTCAATGACAGGTCAGTGAGTAGAGTTGTGCTCTTCCTAAGCTTGTACTTGACTTGTTAAGTTCACCATGCAGCTGAATGATTTCAAGGTCTTTCCCAACCCTTTTTTATTATTATTCTATGATCCTATGGTTGATCAGTGAATAATAGAAAATTACCTGAAGAAAAACAGACGATCTTGGCAAACTAAGCAAAGCTGCAGATTTAAAACCTAAAATTTTCATCTACAGCTGATAGATAATGTGGTTTCTCTGCATTCTATCATTTGCCAGTCCAACTGTTGGCTGTTTAAGAGTAGAACTAAATGGTATTTTTGGTGTCATTATGCTGCCTTTCATAAAGCAGTTAAGTTTGAGTAACCAGGAAATCCTTCAAACAAATCATCACTTTCCTGAGTGGAAATTAAAAACTACCGGTTAACCTAAATCATTGTGTGCAAACTGCAGCCTATGAACCTGGTGTACTTTTTTTGAGAAGCAGACAGGCTGTTTCAAGTGACATGCTGAGGAGCAGACGGGGGTGCAATTTGCATGGCTTTTCTGGTCAGCTGAAATGCTCATTATCAATCACACTCTGTTTCTATCTTCTGAAATAGGTAGTATAGGAGCAGCAAGGGTACTAGAAAACAGAATGGAGAACAGTAAATTTGAAAAGGGAACAATAGCATTGTCTTTGGAATACTCCAAATGTGGATGAGTGTTTCTAGGGATATTGCCAGTAAAATAGTTTTTTCTTTGGGATTTTTGGCTTTGGGTATTTTGGAATCTGGGGGGTGGGTGGGTGAGAGGAGAGTGGGAAGGGCAGGAGGGCAGTGGAAGGAAGAGCAAGAGGTTGTGAGATAGCAGGAAATTCTGAATTATGGAAGGTCTATTTTTTTTTTTTCCTTAAGGCAGTGGACCTTTCTGATTGTGAAGGTGTCACCTCCATGTGTATCTTGCAAAATTATGTCCATGCTGAAGGATGGCTTTGGATAAAATGTTTCTCTGCCACAGAGTCCTAATCTCACAAAGTTCAGAAACAGGAAGTGCAAAGTCCTGCAGCTGCAGAGGAATAACGCCATGTATGAGTGTGGACTAGGGGCCAACTACCTGGAAAGCAGCTTTGCAGAAAAGGACCTGGGAGTCCTGGTGGCCATCAAGGTGGCCATGACTCAGCAAACCTCTCAGGCTGTATTAGACAGAGTGCTGCCAAGAGGCTGAGAAAGGTGATCCTTCCTTCTACTTAGCACTGGTGGGACTCATTTGGAGTGCTGTGTGCCCCCCATGCTGGGCTGATACAAGAGGTAGTACAAGAGATGTGCATCTCTCTGTTCAGTACAAGAGAGAGATGGACATACCAGACACAATGCAGCAAAGGACCAAGAAGATGATCAAGGAATTAGACTGAGAGAGCTGGGATTGTTTATCCTCAAAAACATAAGAGGGGGGTGATGTGTTATCAATGGATCCTAATAGAGGGTGGAGGGGTGAGGGGAGACAGACTTTTCTCAGTAATAAACAATGAAAGGAAAAGGCACAATAGGCACAAATCGAAATACAAAAAATTTCACTTAAACATGAGAAAAAAATATTTTACTTTGGAGGTGATCCTACAGTGTAACAGGTTGTGCAGTGACACTGTGCAGTTTCCATCCTTGGGGACATTCATTGGATACCTATCTGGACAGACAAGGTCCTGAGAAGGCTGCTTTGAGCAGTGAGGCTGTACTAGACACTTTCCAAAGCATGATGAGGGCTAAATACCTCAGCAAAAGATCTGCAGCAAATGGGTGCAGCTTAAGAAATAACTGGTAGATAGTCGCTTGAAAATGCTGAGGGTGAGGATATCATCTCCTGTCCTCTCATTAGGACTCTAATTGTCTTTTTATCCACATGGGTCTTTTATCCCAGACCCTACTCCTGAAGATTGTTACCTATAATCTTTCCTTCTAACCAAGTATTGTGTTTAGAGGAGAATAAAGTGATGGCAAATGGACAGTTGCTGCACTATGTCCTCAAGGCATCCTAGTCATTACAACATTTGTTCAGTATATATGGGAGCTCAGTTCCGTTCTCTTTTCTGATGTGGTCAAATCTGCATCAACTAATGCTTCCATAATGGGACATTTACAATCCCCTTGTTGAAACAGTGTTTCTGTACATACGTAATAAATCAAGACTTATAGGACAGAAGGAGAAACTATAACAGTGAAACTGATTCTATCAGTAACTATTTACATGGGCACTCACGTGGAGAGAAGGCCAGTATTTTTTTGCCTCATCCCAGTATAGTTTCTGTAACTTTAACAATGACTGTATAATGTGCTTAATTCTGAAAAAGATGGGCCATTGAAGAAGATTGCTTTCAAAAAACTTTTATTTACTTTGTCTTTGCTTCCATGCTTTGTCTGTGGATTGGATAATAACCTCTTGTTAAATATGTAACTTTCATGACAAATTTGGTATCATATTGCATATGATGAGGTAACCCATGGCATTGATTTTCTGGCACTGAATAAGTTTCCAACCAACACATAGCTATTTTTTCTGAGTAGTTACATCTAGGACAAGTTTCATTAAAAGAACCAAAAATAGAATTGTTACATTAGTATTGTTACAATATTTTCTGACAAGATCAAGGAAATGTTACAATTATTACACCGTTATTCACTCCTCTGAACTCTCCTTTTCTTTAGATTCACATTCTTCTTCATCCTATTCAGACCATTTTTTTTCTCTTCTATTAATATAGACACTTAATTTGCAAAGTGATATTACTGGAAATAAGAATTTTTCTTATAAAAAACAAATTTTTAACTGTCCAAAACTTGTTTGGCTTTTTCACTACACCTTCATTTTTTGCCCTTCAAAATCTACAAGTTTCAAAATGAGAAGTCAAATGCTTTCTCACTGCATTTGGGATTATTACAATCCATGTTAAGCAGTATTATATACTATATTTGCTTATAGACTACACTTGCACTCTACACAACACCCATGCTGAGTGCTGGAGCCTCAGTGGGGAGCAGGGATATAGACATGCTGTGCTTTGCCACACCTTTAGCCCTGCACCACTGGTGCCAATCCTCCCTGCAGGAAGAAGGGACATCTTCAACTACTTCATATTGCTCAGAGCTCTGCCCAGGTTGATCTTTAATGTTTCCCAGGATGGAGCATTCTACCACCTCTCCCTGCAACCTGTGACACTATTTCAACACCCTCATTGTAAAATATTTTTTACTTATATCTAGTCTGAGTCTACCCTTGCTTAGTTCAAAATCATTACCTCTTTTTCTATCACAACAGGCCCTACAAAAATGTCTGTCCCCATCTTTCTTATAAGCTCCCTTTAAGAACTGAAAGACCACAATAAGGTCTTCCTGGAGCCCCGGAGCCTTCTCTTCTCCAGGCTGAACAACCCTGACTCTCTCAGACTTACCTCATAGGAGAGGTGCTCCATCCCTCTGATCATTTTTGTGGCCCTCCTCTGGACCCACTCTGACAGGTCCATGTCTTTCGTCTGCTGAGGGCTCCAAAGCTGGAGCTTCGATTTGCAAGACTTTAAGAAGTGATAATTCCCCAAGTATTCAGCTCTTTGGAACTGATTCATCAGTATTTTAGAAAGGCCTGTATGCCTGGGGGCAACTGCTTCCATCTGCTTTTGGGCATACTAACAAAAGGCTGGGAATGTTGATTTTATAGGTCTCTTTGAGACATCACTTTTTTGCTCCACTATGGAGATTCATGCCAATATTGTGCAAAATTATCTCTGGTTGAATAGAACTGCTTTGTGTTTGGAATAGGGTGAACCACACAGTCTGTTAATTCAATTTTAGGTACTAGACTGAAACAATGGTGTGCAAAATTTTAAAAATAATTGAGCTTAAAATGAGGAAATAATATCCTTGTTTACAAGACCACGAATGAATATTGTAATTAATTTTTATTCTTGTGCTGAGATTAGCAGGACAATAAAAACGCAACCCAAACATGTTTCTGTGTCATCATGAGTTAAGTAGAATTCCTTGACAAGTTGCCAGCCCTCATCACTAGGAGCTTCTCTGATGCTTATTCCACAATAGATCTTTAAATCTCATCAGCTGTGTGAGGCATCTTTGCCAGGCTGGAAGGACCTTAACATTGTCTTTGTTTATTATCTAGACATCTCATGAACCTAACGTGACACTTCAAGTCTTGTGATTGTCTGTATGTTCATAAACTCTTGCAAACAGGCTGTGTTGACATCTGGTATAACACAAAATTTTAGTTATCTGTGTTGTCTAAAATTGTACAGTTCACTCCCTACCCCTAACCCTCCCCACCCCCCCCCACCCCCC
>NDXB01018730.1:15929-46094 GCA_002631895.1 Agapornis roseicollis | reverse complement strand
CCCCTAACCCCCCCCCCCCCCACCCCACCCCCCCCCCCAAGAAAAACACTTCTATAACCAGAACGTCCTCTCATATACAGAAATCTCTGTGCTTCTGTCAGGTCTACACAATATTTTAAGCAAGTCCTAAGAATCATTGGCTTTGAGAACAGTTTGAGAAAAAAAATCTTACACAAATTAAAATGTTATTCTGAGAAGTTTTGAAGTACAGGACTTGTAAATCTTTTCACTGATATGGTTTTCAGACTGCAGAAGTGATTAAAATTGGAGAGAAAGGATTTTAGTTTTTTTTTTTGAAAAGGGCTTTTCAGTGATGCCTTCATAGGTGATTTCTCCTGCTTTATGATTAACTGTAGTGCTGGATGAAGCTTTTCCACACAGTATTCATTCCTTTCTGTCTTGTCAATTTTAGCTCCAGTATAATTTTAAGAAATAGCTTTTGAATCATTACACTTTCCACCTAATTGCAAAGCCATTACAGGTTTAATATGGCAGGAGCTGAGTCTGTCGATACATACATTTCTTTTAGTTTAATTGCAGTCCATCTACCTTAGCTTCTTTCTAAGGTACTTTAAACTTAGATAACATTCTTTATGAGATTTCCCATAAACTAAAATGCCATTCACAAGCACTGTGACACTTATGAAATGTTGCAGAATCATACACATCTTTCTAAGGTGATTCTGATGCCAAATGGGAAGCAAAAAAGTAGGTGTCTTTTAAATAATGTCATAATAAGTTGTCATCTTGCCTCTTGCAGGCATATCTGATGAAAATACTTTAGAGAAAACATTTTTCAATGCAAAATGTTGACTTGGCAAAACCAAAGCTTTTCACGGAAATATATATCTTTTCATTAGAAGTTTCTTAATGAAGATTTTATCAGGTCCAGGGTAGAATTTCTAATCAGATCCTGAAAACTCAAGGTACACCTACCTTTGTGGTCAGGGCAAATTAGGAGACTTGGTTTTAAATCAATTTGAGCTGCAGCAGGTAACTGAGCCTGGACCTAGCACTTCAAGAGTGACTGTCCTCAGTGTTTTAATGTTTAATGCCGTTCTGGGGGTAAATCCCTTTCAGTCTCTATTAACGTCTCTTGAGAACTTTTAAATTTTTTTTTTTTTTTTTTTTTTTTCCCTACTGGAGATGAAACAAATTAAAATATTACAGCTATGTTTGCTAAAATAAAATTCTTGTGTTTTCAGATCAGTCTATTTGACAGAATGCAAAGGAGGTGCTGCTTTAAGGTACTTAGGTAGGAAGACTTGTGCCTTTGAAGCTCTACTTAGAGCTTCAGGTCACAGCTCTGTGTTGATTCATGTAATTCTTCTTGATTGAAGTGGAATTACCTCTATGGTTACAGGTAGAAAGCTTGACAGTTTCTGTTCATAAGCTTTCACAAAGAAAAAATCTTTTGTCTTAAAAGTATGCATGCCATAAAAGTAAAGTATGAGTTGCCTTTTAAGTGGGACTAGATATTATGTAGAGCATGAGCAAAATTCTCTTTACTTTTTCATATATCAAAATAAGTAGAGCTTCTCAATAATCAGCTTTTTTAATGCATTATGGCTGAATGAGAAATGACTAGTAGCAATTGAGTTCTGAACATTCTGAAGACTGGGTTACTGAAATAAGGGAAAATGTGGTTTAGCGTAAAACTGTGACTTTATTACTACTTAGCTGAGTGAGAACAGACACTATCCCTTCTGATATCACTACATGCACTTGTAAAAAGCCAGATTTCTTGTAGACCATCCTAAGGGACTGGAAGGCTGTTCTGATATCTCCCCAGAGCCTTCTCTTCTCCATACTGAACAAACCCAACATTCTCAGCCTGTCTTCATAGAAGTGGTGCTCCAGCCCTCTGATCCTCTTTGTGGCCTCTCTCTAGACTTGCTCTAACAGCTCAAGGATTGAATCAAGGGTCTCACCATGGCAGAGCAGATGGGAAGTGTTACATCCCTCAACCTGCTGGTCACACTTCTTTTGATGCTGCCCAGCATATAGTTGGCTTTCCAGGCTGCAAATACACATTGCCAAGTCATGTTAAGCTTCTCATCAAGGCTCTACTCAACCCATTTTTGCCCAGCCTGTATTTGTACCAGGAGTGCCTCAACCTAGGTGCAGGACCCTGAACTTGACCTTGTTGAACTTCATTAGGTTTGCTTAGGCACAGAAGTGAGACTAACCAGCCTATAGTTCCACAGGTCTTCTTTTTTTTTTCCTTTTTAAAAATGAGGGTTATGTTTCCCCTTTCCCAGTCAGTGGGAACTTCACTGGACTGCTGTGACTTCTCAAATATAATGCATTATGGCTTGACAACTTCATCTTCCAGTTCCCTCAGGACCCGTGGATGTATGTCATCAGTTCCCATGGATTTGTGCACCTTCAGTTGACTTGGATGGTGTCAAACCTGATCTCCAACAATAAAGGATTCTTCATCCTCACAGTTGCTGCCAAAGGCTTTTGCAACTTGGGTGGTGTGACTGCAGCACTTCCCAGTGAAGTCTGAGGCAAAAAGTTATTGAGTACCTCAACCTTCTCCATGTCATGGGTAACCAGGTCTCCTAACATATCTATAGAAGCTTTTCTTGTTGCCCTTGACGTCTCTGAACAGATTTAGTACCATCAGAGCTTTAGCTTTCCTAACAGATCTGGCTGCTTGGAGAATGTCTGTGTAGCTTCCCTTTCTGTGTCAGTTAGTCTAGGAACAAATTGTTTCTCCACATAGGCCTCCAGGTGTTTCTCCCTGACTTCCTCTTTTTTGAGATGCATCACTCTTGAGCCTGAAGGAGGTGAACCTTCAGTATTAACCAGCTTACCTGAGCCCCTCTTCCTTCCAGTGCTTTATCCCATGAAGATCCCTGAAGAGGCCAAAACCTGCTCTCCTAAAGTCCAGGGCAGTGAGCTTGCTGTGTGCCCTCCTTGCTGCCCTAGAGATCTTGAACTCCACGGTTTTATGGCCACTGCAGGTGAAGCTGCCATTGAGCTTCACATTACCCATCAGCCCCTCCTTGTTGGTGAGAACAAGGTCCAGCATAGTACCTCTTCTCATTGGCTTCTCTGTCACATGGGGAAGGAAGTTATCATCAGTGCATTCCAGGAACCTCCTGACTAGCTCATGCCCTGCTGTACCATCCCTCCAACAGATATCGGAACAGTTGAAGTTCTCCATGAGGACCAGGGCTTGTGAACATGAGGCTGCTCCTGTCTGTCTATAGAGGGTCTCAGCTACTTGCTCTTCCTGGTCAGGCAGCCTGTAGCAGATCCCCACTATAATGTCACCTGTCCCTGCGCTCCCTTTCATCCTGACCCGTAAACTCTCAGTTGCCTCCTCATCCATTCCCAGCCAGAGCTCCAGTGCACTTCAGCTGCTCATTGACATAGAGTTAACATTCCGTCCATATCTTCACTGTCTGTCCTTCCCAAAGAGCCTGTATCCTTCCATTCCAAAACTCCAGCTACGGGAGCTGTCCCAATATGTCTCTGTCAATCCAGTAAGATCACAGTCCTGCAGGTGTGTGCATGTCTCTAAATCCTCTTGTTTATTCCCCATGCTAGAACAGAACTTTGGGAAGTTATTATTCAAATCAAGAGGGCATTAAACCAAGTGGAAATAAATGGTTGGCTTCAGACAAAACAGGTAATTTAGTAAGTAGAGCTGGAACACCTTCTGACGGAAAGTGATGTTTGCTTATAAAACATTTTTTTTGATTTTTTGTGGAGTCACATAAATCCATCTCTGCAGGGATTTCACTTTTCAGTAGCTTTTGCTGTTCTAATATGATGCTCACTTCACGCTTCTGACTCAGATGGTAGGAAGTAAGTGTTTGAATTTGACTTTTTCTAGGATACCAAGGGTGGCAGGAAATGGCTCACTGCTATTATACAATCAATTGAATGGGTAGCTGCAGGGTGTTGGCATACCACAGCTTGTGGCAATGATGACAGAGAAACAACACACACAGTGGCTGCCTTGGAAAATGTACAAATGAGAGAGAAAGAAATGACCCAGAAGGGCATATACCATTTAATTTGTAAATAGGATCCTACGCTACAGGCTGTACTGTAAGACACTTTTTTCTTGTACAACATAACCTGAAGCACTGTGGAAACCTGCCCTGATATTCTTGTTCTGAATTGTTCTATACCAGATGTCAACTCTTTTTTAGGCCAGAGGTCCTAAAAGTATGTTCTGCATGTTATTCACATGTATCTGCACTTGCTGATGAACACAAAGGCATAACAATTGCCTGGCTTTCGGCCAGAGCCCAAGCGAAAGAATATCTAATGCACTAGCTAGCAAACACCACACCATGGGGGATATGCAAACTGATGATATGCCACTGCCTTTTGGATCCTTGCTAGTCATGATGACAATCTTTTACAGGTGTCCACACTTTTCCGTGCAAAAAGGGAGCCCAGGTGGTTATAGTTGCTGGCACATATGATAAATCTTTGTTCTTGTTCAACGTCTTTGCCTCTGACATGGACAGTGGGATTGAGTGCGCTCTCAGCAAGTTTGCTGATGACACCAAGCTGTGTGGTTCAGCTGATAGCCTGGATGGAAGGAGTGCCATCCAGAGGGACCTGGACATGCTTGTGAGGTGGGCTGATGCCGACCTCATGAAGTTTAACCATGCCAAGTGCAAGGTCCTACAGCTGGGTCGGAGCAATCCCAGGCACAGCTACAGGTTGGGCAGAGAAGTGATTCAGGGCAGCCCTGCAGAGAAGGACTTGGGGTGGTGGTTGATGAGAAAATGAAAGTGAGCTGGCTTCATTGTGTGCTTGCAGCCCAGAAAGCCAACCGTATCCTGGGCTGCATCAAAAGGAGCGTGACCAGCAGGTCGAAGGATGTGATCCTGCCCTTCTACTCTGCTCTCATGAGACATCACCTGGAGTCTTGTGTGCAGTTCTGGTGACCTCAACATAAAAAGGACATGGAGCTGTTGGAACAAGTCTAGAGGAAGGCCACGAGGATGATCAGAGCACTGAAGTGTCTCTGGTATGAAGACAGGCTGGGAAGGTTGGGACTGTTTAGCCTGGAGAAGGCTGTGTGGAGACCTCCTAGCAGCTTTCCAGTATGTGAAGGGGGCCTATAGGGATTCTGGGGAGGGACTCTTCACTAGGGACTGTAGTGATAGGACAACAGGTAATGGATTCAAACTTAAACAGGGGAAGTTTATATTGGATATAAGGAAGAAGTTCTTTACTGTGAGGGTGGTCAGGAACTGGAATGGGTTGCCCAAGGAAGCTGTGAATGCTCCATCCCTGGCAGTGTTCAAGGCTGAGTTGGACAGAGCCTTGGGTGACATGGTTTAGTGTGAGGTGTCCCTGCCCATGGCAGGGGGATTGGAACTAGATGATCTTAAGGTCCTTTCCAACCTTAAGTATTCTATGATTCTATGATTCTTTTTTATGTGTCTCAAAACCCAGACGTCAGAAGGAACTGACAGCTCGTTATCGCTTGGCAAAGGGCCGGGGGCACAGCTGGGATCTTGCTCCACCAAGGTGGGGGACGCCTTCCTGCGCTGTCTGCCCTGAGGCCGTGAAGATCAACTGCCCCGGCAACAAACTGCCCGGAGACAGCGACAGACCCTGCGGCGCCAGCGTGACCCGGGTCTGGGGCTCAGCAGATGCCCTGCGGAGGGGTCTGACCTGCGGCAGGGTTCTAAAAGTGCAGGGCCCTAGAACCGGGCAAAACCGTCCTTCAACGTGTGGTGGGCACTCCTCCGCCATGGACCACAGCAGAGACACTGACTGCAAGGACTGAAAGGGCAACAGCTGAAAGGACCGCAACTGAAAGCATTTCCACTCGCTGACTGAGAAGATGTCCTGGATCCTCGGGATACTGAGCCTATTTCTGTTTTCTCTCCTTCTTTCTTTCTTTTCTCCTTTTCTTCCTCTACTTCGTATCTTTTATAAGAACTTGCCGAGAATTTTGCTCCTCCTGATAAAGTTTTAGGGAAGTCTACAATAAAATAAATGTTGTTTCGTTTTTCAGCCTCTGCAGGGCCTCTGGTTTGTCCTGTGAACCGCAGAGTGTGATAACAGATCAGCTCTCCCCTCACCCACTGGGTGGCACGGGACACTTATGGTCAGGCAAGTGTTCAGCCATCTCCAGGACAGCAGGGCTTCATCACACATAATGATTACTTGGGAAGTCAAACACCATCACTGCCAGTGTACTCCTCTTCCTTTTTCTTTCCCAGATTTATATGCTAAGCATGACTCCATATAGTATGGGATATCCTTTTGGCCAGTTGGGGTCAGCTGTCCTGTCTGTGTCCCCTCTCAGCATCTTGTGCATCTCCAGCCTGCTCGCTGATGGGGTGCTGTGGGGAGCAGCAAAGGCCTTGGCTCTGTGTAAGCACTGCTCAGCATTAGCTAAAACACCTCTGTGTTACCAACACTATTTCCAGCACCAATCCAAACCATAGCCCCATACTAGTTACTGTGAAGAAAATTAACTCTATCTCAACCAAAACCAGCACACTAGGTTAACCAGGGAAGGCTGAAAGTTGTGATAAAGAGAAGGAAGAAATAAATGTGAAGGTATAGCTCTTAGAATAATGAATATAATTTGTTTAAACTTCATTATGTTTTGTTTCCCTGAAAGGGGAATCCTGGGTGAAATGTTGATTCCATCAAAGCAAGAACTCTTTGAAGAAGATCAGATAACAGTTTAAGTCCTATTAATATGACCTATGCATAATGTCATTTACAGTAGCTGAGTAGCAGTAGCTCAATAGCAAAGAAAATCACCAGGCTGCATATCAGAGCATGTAGACTGGGCTGTTCAGTGGAAGGCAGTATTTTTTTCTTTGCTTTTATTTACTGAATATTGGTTTATAGCCTCAGACCTAAGTAGAAGTGGTTTACTGAAAATGAAACTAATCAGTCAAGGGAGATGACTGATAACATGTTTGCCTCCTTCTCCCAGATGTTCTGCAGAAGAATGTAATGCATTCTATTGATTCTGAAGACTAGCAAAGGTAATGTTACTTTTGCAAGAATCCCTCCAACAGAAGGCAATTTCCTTTCTTCATACTCTGAAGTCTGCTATTCCATTGAGATTCATGCCCAAGAAACTATCTTGCTGTTACTCATTTCTTTCTGATCACTGTGTGGGTACTTCAGCTACTTTGGCACAAACCAGAGCAGCTTTAGGAGCAGAAGTTCATTCTTACAGTCAACAGAGAGCACTAGACACTGCCCCGGGCCAGTTCAGAATGCTTAAAATTAATTAAATTGGTATTCAACTAGTCATTATAATCAATGGAGACAAAGACTCAAGTTTTATCATGCCTCTAACACTGGTGAGTTCAACTGGGAACTAAATATTGTTTCTGTTGATTGCAAAGGAAGCTCACCTGTGACTAGGTCAGACACTACAGATATTTAAACTTAGATGAGATAGACTTGTAAACCTATCTCTTTCCTCAGGTCAGGCAAGCTGTAGTCAATACATTAGCTCCTGAATTTACAGCCAGGAGAGCCCACATTATTATACCCAGGCCTAGCTACATGGATCAGTGTAGGTGGCAGCTTTGATTTGCCTGAAGCTGTTCCCCTGCTAAGGATTTTAAATTTCTGCCTTAGCAAAGGCTTTGGTTGCTGTCAGGTCCCACAGCACACATCCATTCTGCTAGTCATTTAGCACAGAAGCTCAGAGAGTTAGAAAATCCAGGTCCAGGAAAAGCAGAGCAAGAGTGGTATCTGTGGGGACACAATAATCCTGTTCTGCAGGTCTATTGAATATTTCAGTCTGTCTCATCTTTAAATTATCAGAGACTTACTCTTTTCTTGGTGTAGTTTATAGAATGCAAGGTCAGCCCATGAAAGTAGTTGACCAACCACTTGACTTTAGACTTAATTCAAATCTTTTAATGCATTAAATGTTCTCTTGGGAGTGAAAATTTGAGTTAATATTAACGTGTCAGCAGAATTTATAAGAAACAATTGCTCTCAAAACCTTAACCAACCAGTGTTGTCTTTTCTAGGGGTGAGGGAGCATATGAAGTCCAAAACATCTATGTAGTTCCTAGTGAATTACCAGCATTAGCTGCTGGTCCTACTGGGAACTACTAACCATGGAAATAAAATAAAATAAATTACCTTAAAATGTAAGTGATGTTAGCTCTTTTGTGGTACTCAGATCTCCTGAAGGTTAGATAACCACACAGCCTTAATGGGGTCTGTTTTGAGATAGCAAACCACTATACGCAGATTTTTCTCGTTCACTGATTTTGTTCTGTTATTGCATGAAATGGAAGTAATTGGGGTTGAGCACATTGCTATAGATGAGTTGGTTGAAATCTTTGCTTTGAGAACGTTGCCTCTGTGAAGAAAGGAGAAACACAAACCCTCAGGAGATTAGTGATTGCATGTGTGTACATTACATCAGGGACACAGGGAATCCCCATGTTCCTCACCAGACAGGGCCCCAGCCAGGAAGCAGGGAAGTCTGGAATGGCCTATGGGGCAGCCCAAGACACCTCCAGGCACTCTGCGGGAATGAGGATGTCAGCCTGTGAGTTGTGTTTGGCTCTGCAGAATTAGGGCTGGAGGAGCCCTGCCTCTACAGCACCACCGGGACAGGGACTTGCAGCTCTGGGCTGATCAGAAATGGGGTCCTGGGGCAGGTGATGGGGGAGGCCCCAGGGGAACTAGATAGGCCATTAAGGGTCATTATTGCCCTCAGTGCCCTGACATTTGAGGGCCCCTGTGTAAAACATTAAAGGTCAGTTTGTCTTTATCAGAAAGCATGGTTACATGCTTGTTGATCTCCTAGGCTGATGACCTTTCTTTTCACATTGTTTTCACAAAGATAAAAGAAACCAACAAGGAAAAATAAAGAAACATTAATCTGAGAAGCCATTTTTTTGATGTTTCCTACCTATGCTAGGGGGAAGAAAAAAGGATGAAAGTACACTGTCTTCAATTTTTAAAGATAAATAAGTGAAATTCAAAATAAAGCACTATAGATTCTTGTAATTTTAAAAGTAAAAATATTGTGCTTATTATCTCTTGGTGTTCAGGAATCAAATATCCCCTGCTTTATTTAACATGGAGATCTGTTCCTCATGGGTTGTATTGCAGTTTGTTTAAAACAATGAGATATTTTGTCCACTGCGTTATCTGTTTCTAACCTTTTCTTTCAGAAGTCTACTGCTATACAAACCCACTTTTTTTCCCTCAGCAATAGTATATCAAAATGTCAAGGGTGATCTAGTTATACTTGGCATAACTGTTATTAAAGCATATCTTTAAAATCTCACAAACAAATCTCAATTTATTCATGACATTAGTTGTTCAAAAATACATTGAATCAGGTTTTTTTTCATTCACTTATCTACAAGGCTTTTTCATTTATGATTTAATTTCACAGCTGCATAAACTTAACATCAAAAATCAACACATTTAAAACACACAGGTAAAGCAAGGGATAACTTACTACCACAAAATGGCAAAGCGTATGAGAGCAGATAAACTTGAATTGTGACCTGAGCAGTAAAAGCATCTCTCTTAATAAGGAATTACATATCTTTAGAGTTTAATTACAATAAGGCTTGTCACTGTAAGATTAATGATGAGCAGTTTTTCACTTCAAACAATCGCAATTGAATTGAAAGAACCATTATTCTTAGAGAGATAAGGTCAAACAAAGGAGGTGAAAGTGGGAAAAATGGAAAACCAAACTGTATTGAAATGAGAGAACATTCAATATTAAGTCAGGACCTTAAAATACATTACAAGACTTATACTTACAAATTTTATAAAATGCTAGGTAAAATATTGAAGTAAGATAATAAAATACTAAGAACTTTCGTAGGCTTTTTTTCTGTAAACCATGCAACACTGTGGGATTTAGTACCATTTCCAGAACTCTGAATCAGAAATAAATTGCACATTTGCATCTTTCTCTCCTTTCTGGAAATGGGAAAGACCTTTCTAGAATACATATATTACTTTTTCAGTTAGGTATCATATACCAGCTGTCCTGTACAAAGAGGGCATTTGACAGTATGGTAGGAATAAACTCTGAATTGTTGATTTTAAGGTTATTTTTTCATGCACAAGGTAGTGCAGCCTCAGGAGTCACTGTAGTTTGTACTTATACCTTGCTAGACAAAGGTAGTAGCCTTTATTCTAAAAGAACAGACATTTAAAGAAGGAAAATCTCAAAGGATTGTTATGACTTCTCCTTTTATCTCAAAAGTTCAGAAGAAGAAGTCCTTTAATCTTCATTTGCAACCTCTTTTCTGGAGCCCTTGCATTTAAGTGAGCAGATTCTCAAAATTGTCATAACCTTTACTTGAATCAGGAACTATAATTTTCATGTGCTGTACCTTAAACTGTTGACCATAAAAGTAAACCACCTACGGACTCATATAGGGGAAGTAGAAATAAAATGCTTTTCACTAGCCCTAGTAGTGGACATAGACTGGTTTATTTTAGATTTGTTTCCAAATTCTTTATTAATGATTAAAATACAATTTAACAAGACTGTAATAAAAGAATTTAAAGGACCCTGATTTGTAATCACATTTCTTTTTAATATAACTTGTTTCTGTTTTTTTATGTTTTATATCATCATATTCCATCCTCTTCTATTCTTCTTATTAATCCTATTTTGTATGCTTGGGGGTTTTTTTAATTAAAATATTACAATATCATATTTCTATTTTCTTTGTGTGGGCTTTATGTCAAGGGTTGACCATTATTTCTCTGACTTCTGTTGATCCACTTGAAGGTATATGTTCTTTTTATTAATGTAAATAGATATTCAAAACCTTGTAAAATGTGTGGCAAAATATGCCACTATTTTTCCTTTGGAAATAACAGCAAAGATATTTTGTGAAGGAATCCAGTTCTTCAGTTCATGGGGATAATTTGAAGAGTAATAGTGTAATGATGGTGATGAATATGTAGGAACAGGCTTCCTGTCTTTAGTCATATCTCTCTCTCATAAAAAATCTCTAGAGAGGGAAAGCAGAATCTGGCTTACATGTAGCTCTGGCTGTATCCAGAAGTAAGCATAGGTAATGTATTAGTAATTTACCTTGTTACCCCCCTTAATTCAGCACATAATCTCACATTGCTTTCAGCCTATGAACTAAAGAAGCTACTCAATCTTCATTGCTGACAGAATAAATTAATTAATAAACATGACTGTAGGCTTTAATTAAATGAATAAAATTTGGTGTAATCTGCAAGAGAACAGTCAGGCTAGTTTTTTAGACCACTTTGTTAATGAATTAGCTTGTCTAAAAACTGGTGCTCATTCTGAGCTCTTCTGGATGTGAATCACTTATATAGACATTTAAAATAGGATCATCTTTCAAATTCTCATTACTGGGGAATAGCTGTTTCACACTGTCATTGAAAATAATGCATGCACCTTCTTACATGCAACTGCATATCAGGAAAACAAAAACCCTTCTTGTTTGTTAATGTGATCTGCAAGAATAAAGTGTATCTCTTAACAGGCATTATGTAAAATATAGTATGTTTCCTTTACGTAAGAAAAAGAAAGAACACTTAGCCCTTGTGCCATAATGAGCCAAACACTGAATCACAGAGATCTGAAGATCTCTGAAGATAAGAATCACTTATATCTGAAGATGTTATAGACTCAATGAACATTACCAGGATAGCATAGAGAACATAGCTGAAAGATTCAGCTAATAGACTGATAATTACATAAAAATATGAATGCTTATTTATACATCCATAAGCATTTCCACCAGGCACCAGCAGTGTAAGAATCCAGATGGGAATTTTGTAATATAAAGTGGCGCAGAGTTAAAACTGGGAGTGTTGCTTTTGAAACTGCTCATTATGTGGCAACATAAATAGGATCCCTCGGCAAATTGCACAACGTATATGCAACTGATGTGCATCAGGGAACCCCGAGTCCTGCAGAGAAGGATCAACTAAAACTCAAGTGAACTCAAACTTCAAAGTCTAGACAGCATCTGAACACTGCTACCGAGGGCACCACAGTTGTAACATGCATGGTCACAGATCATCTGCCTAAAAAGGCTGGTATTCCTGTTTACTTTAATAAACTGAAGTATGTTTAGATGATATTTGAACCAGGTATTTTTAGTGCACATTGCTGCCTTTCTATAAATGGCTTTACACTCTGATTTTATGTGTTTTTATTTTGAGGGTGAAAAAAAGCCAACAACAAAATCCCAGTATTCCTATCCTTTCTATACAGTTAACAATAACAACTAATACTGGTGCATGACACTGGTGACCAGTATCTGTTATGAAGACAGTGTTAATCACAGTGTCTTGAGAGAAAATGAAAAAAAAAAGAAATGTTCAACAACATATTTTATATAAATCAGAAAACTTCATTTACTCATTTATATTGAAATATTTTCCCTATATACATTGCATTGTTAATGCATAGAAACCCTATATTTTCTTTGCCTGGGGTTGTGTAAAGCTCTGATGACAATAAATCTGGATATGCAGGTAACACTATTCTCTTTAGCCCATAAATTTAGTAAAAAGCAGAGTTTCTGAAAATATATATTGCAGATACAGAACTCCCTCTAGACAGAAAAGCAATATAGTAAAAATGAAGCTCTCCTTTTGCATAGTCTTTTTATGAGAAGGTATATAGCTGCTTTCATTCAATATATTCAAAACTGTGTCTTTCACTCTAAATAATCTGACATGGTATGACAAATACAAATTATATTATTTTGAGATTATATTACATGAAATGCAAACAATAAGATTATTATTACTTAAATATCACTTAGGTTTTGAGGGTCAAATAAAAGGAAATCAGAAATTGAATCCCCAGTTTGAACATTTGTACAGTGTAGGCTGTAATTTGGAAGTTTATGAAAAATTAAGTGAAAAGTACATTTAAACAAGATTGTTTTAAAATACCCTGAAAGAAGAATATACCCAAACAGAGGAAATTGTACATAACTTTTTACTTTCCATGTGATATAATTGGTGCAAAATGTCCTCTGGATTCAAGCTGCCCTGTCTTTCTCCAAGTCAAAACCATTAAACAATCCAAACACAAAATACGGAGAAGATTTTTGATGAATTGTGCTTTTCTTCTCTATAGAATAAGGTCTATGTTAGATAGTCTGTACCTTCAGCTCCACTCAGCTTCTCCTGTTTCTTTTATGGAAATACACTGAGAAGTAAGCTAATAATATTCCAGTCTTTCACAGTTGTGTACATACAGCAGTTCATTACAGCTCATACTGTAGATCACCATATGGTCTGGCTTTTACATCTGTTGTACTTCTGTAGCTCCAAGTGGTGTAACAGTTTGCCTAGAGAGATTTTGTAGTCTACAGTTAGAGGTTTTCAAGACCTAGCTGGATAAACTCCTGAGCAACCTGGTCTAACCCTGATTTGAGTAGGAGCTTGAACTGCAGAACTCCTAAAGTCCCTTTAGCCCAAATTATCCCATGTTACTATGAATCTGAGTGGAGTTTAGAAGTTCTGGGGCAAATTCACATGCAGATGTAGTCTACTGCAACATCATGCAGAGAAACTAGAGAGACTTATCTTTGAAACACTGTATTGTGCTGAGTATGCAAGCCATAATGTGCCACTTTTGAGGGTATTTGAGCTGCTGTATTTTCAAGCCAATAAGAAATTACTTCATAATTTCTGAATGAAGCCTATGATTTTAGCTGACTTCCTCAGAGAGACTTGGAACACTTGACACTGCTCATAAAAAATTGACACAGTAATGGTAACCACTGCAATGGTTGAAGGAGCTGCTCTAAACTCCTGGGGTGAAGCCTGGGTGGGTAGGTGAAATAGCATTTTATTTAAAGATTCCAGTGTTTCATCATCTGCTTACAGCTTTGGTGTAGATTACTTCAGGTCTGTATTACTTAAATTACAATACAAATAATTTTGTGTTTCAAGTAAGTCTTCATTAAATAAATAACAAGTTACCTTTACTTCCTCTTTGAGGTCCATGGATCAAGCTACTGTATCTGTTAATAGCATTTACCTATTCCACTATTTTTCAGCTCCCATCCTTCTTCCTTTCATGTCCACTGAAGCAGTGCCTTTGGCCACATTCCATCTCCATTTTTCATGCATAACTAAACAAGCCTTCTTTTTCTTGCTACTCTTATGAATAACTTCTTTTGTTCCATTGTTTTCATTTAGCTTCTGACCATGCTGTTGAAAGAATTGCAATGAATTCCTCTGCTTTCTAATCCAAAATATAGCCTCTATTTATTTTGGTTTGTTAGACGCACTTCAACAGTGCAGAAAAAACCTTGAGTAACCTCCTTTTGTAGCCATTACTGATGTCACCAAAATAATATTCTGAACTACCAAACAGTTTCATGGAAGGTTTCAGTGTCTAAAGCAGGGTATCTGCTATTNACAGTGCAGAAAAAACCTTGAGTAACCTCCTTTTGTAGCCATTACTGATGTCACCAAAATAATATTCTGAACTACCAAACAGTTTCATGGAAGGTTTCAGTGTCTAAAGCAGGGTGAAAAATCTGCTATTACATTTTAAGGAGAGAAAAACATCTGTTTCAATAGGTTTGCCTCTAGATACCAACCATTTTCCTTTTGTTTTTAACTTAAACCCATGACAGTTTAGAGTACAGTGATAGTGATACGATATATCTTCACATGCTATTTAGAGATTGCTTATGCTAAAATTAAAATCTCTTTTTGCTAGTTTCTTTTGTTTCTTGACAGAATTTTCAAGTAAACCAGGGTTAAATATGATAGTCTTCCCATGAAAGCCTGGGCTGCTGTACTGTATGGTGTTTTTAACTCATTACTGAAGCTGTACAGCAATGTGGTAATAAACTGATTTTTGTAGTGGAGTTATTTTCTTACAGAAAAGAAGATAAAACCAGGTGCCTGGTTACCCAAGAGAGGTACTTAAAAAAATATAGCTTCCATGAACCAAATGTTTCATCTGAAAGGATTTTTTTTTTTTTAAAGTTTAGCATAAGCAATTGTAGACAATGCTAAAATTTACACTGACAACAGTAATTTGAATATGTAAATTTGGAGTTGTTATAAGCTAGATTTCAGATATAGTATGTCAGAAAACCAGTAATTTCTGTAGAAACCAGACTGTGGATATGTAAAATAACCAGTCTTCATAGAGCTGGCGTTTCTAGAGTGAGCTTCTCAAGTCAGTGTAAATAAACTGCCATTGTGGAGCTCTTGTTGACTTTATTGCTTGTATGTCCCAGTAAAGAGCTGATTGCCTTAATATAATTCAAATTAGCTAAAGGCATTGCATAATCCACTAAAAAGACACCCTGCATTTAACCAACTGGCACTAGTCTAATAAGCACAAGCCTTAGCTTTCATTACATTACCATTTTATTTCTAATCAAAAAGTACTGGTTTCCTACTTTACTTTCCTTATGGTACTGTGATTTCTGAATGGGAACTACTCATAGTACTTCAGGGTTTTTTTTCCCCTTTCACTTTTTCAATAAATGCATACCATGGGTCTAATTTCAGCTGAATGCTTGACTTTGCTTGCAAAAATCAGCTTGCACGTAACACAATCAACATGGGTTTCCTCCACTGCATTTGTAGATACACTTTTTCTTTGTTATTGACTTAACTGATCTTAACAGCATTGTTAGCTCCAGATTTCAAATTAAAAACTTACGAAATTTAACACAAACAGAAGGCTGAGGTGCAGGGTTTATTTCCATCTCAGTGAGTATTATCGTTCTGAATTGAGAAGTCCATAACAATCTGCTGTTCTCTGAGCAAAAATTGACCAGTACTAATTTGTTACCATGAATTTTGCTGTGATCAGGTGTAAACATCAGGCTTCAAGCCCACCTCAAAATCTTTGCAAAGCTCAACTGATTATATTTCTTTTAAGTTGTTTTTTTCACCCTTCCTGAACACCCTGAGTTTTTTCTTCCCTTCACCCTTTCAACTTTTTATTATGTGCATTATTAACATTTTGGGACTGAAAGATTTGTGTCCTTGTTAGAGCATCTTTGAAAATAGTTTTTCTTGTAAAATATTTCCTGACAAACAATTTCTGAGTCATAATTGTATGGAAGCCTAAGAATAAGTTCTTGAAGTCTCTAGAAGAACCAAATGAATTAGAAATGTGTGTTAACAGCTTCAATAGAAGTCTAAAACTGAAAGACTATCCAGGTATTGCACCAGGCCCTATGAGCACAGAAGTCTTTGCTTTATTGAGTATTTATTAACTAAGAAGCAGAAAACCAGAGATGCTAAGGGCAGTTTCATGTGTTATCAATTCCCACTATGAAACCTGACACATTTTCTAAGTGGTAAACACACAGATCATAGAGTATATTTCAATACTAATACTTATGTAATTATGAGTTTAAATGCTTGAGGGAATGGTCAGATATATTGAATACTAGACTAGGTGAAAAAAACACTATTCATTCAATTTCCAAAACTGATTCTGGAAGAATAAACCAGAATAAAGTTGTTGCTGTTGAGATGGACATGACAAAATGTACGAGTCCAACTGCTGCTGCTTTATTCTTTGTTTCGACATTTATATACTCATTTCAGCAGTACACGCGGCACAAGCAACCAAATGATTGGTCAGCTACAGTTGCTCATGCGACTTATTGTTGTACGTGCTCGGCTTTTGCTTTCTGTGCCAAGCTTTGTAGCACAAGTCCAAGTTCCTTATCTTGTGGTTCTTGCCTCCCAAAAGTTATTCCTATTTGTTACTCCTCGGGACTTTCCCAGTCTTCAAGGATGCACCATGACCTGTTCAAGGCTGAATTCCTCTTGGTCTGTCAAGGGGCCCACAGACTTGCTGTGGACTCCCACATAAAGTGAAAAGGAATATGGTTTTTTCTCATGACTGCTGGAGAATATAAGTTATAGAATTGTATGTATGTTGATTTAAAATTACTTAATATTCTGACAATATAACCTAATAGTGGAAGGAGTATAATTGAAACAAATCTCTCAAACGCCATGAAGCCCATTCTCACAGAATCTCGAGAGCTAGAGTCCACACTGTGGTGATAGATGCTACAGAAAGTCCTTGGGAACATCAGTCTTCTGGCTTCCAATTAGTCTTAAGTTCAAATTCTGCTGTACTGTCAAGATATTGACAGTTATATTTTTATTGATTTTAGAGTGACTTCCTTTTGGACTGTTTTTCTACCAAGGTCTACACCTCCCATCAATATAAAATCTTCATTCCATCAGCCACAACCAAACATCCTGTAAGATTTGTCACTCGGGTTTCCTGACTTCAGACAGCACGGCAATTAGCAAAATGGAATAAAATTGCATGTTACCAGTCAAACCTCAGCCAAGAGCTGTAGTAACTGTCCAGGCTCTAAAATCTGAATTTGACTGACTTCCTTCTTATATAATTGCATTGTTACACATTGCTCAATTTGCTAATTGACTACATAATTTGTCTGACATACATATACACGTTAATCAGTAGTCTTGCTATACTTTTGTCAGTGGGCATACCTGCAATATTTGCTAACATTCTGACTTGAAAGCGTATTTTGAACTGTAATTGTGTGTATATGTTTGTGTGTGTATACATGCACGTATGTTTTTCATCAAGTACACATAATTCCTTTGACCTGAACGCCTTTTGTTTTCACTAACTTCTTAGTGTCAGCATGACCCAATCCATTTGTTTCCACATATTACTTTCATGATCAGCTACAGCACAAGGTATGGTCCAGAAAGACAGGAAAGTAAAACAGTAAAGGCCTTTTGCACTTTAGCTTTCTCCAGGTGCAGACTGTAGCCTTTAGAATTCTAATTAGATATCTAAATGCCATCTAAATCCCACTTTTTGTACAGACTTTCTTTACGGGCTAAAGCCTATAGTAAACTTTGCCTGAGATTATAGAATCATAGAATAGTTAGGGTTAAGGTCCTCAAGAAAGGACCTTAAGATCATTTAGTTCCAGCCCCCATGCCATAAGCAGGGACACCTCACACTAAACCATGCCACCCAAGGCTTTGTCCATCCTGGCCTTGAACACTGCCAGCGATGGAGCATTCACAGTTTCCTTGGGAGACCCATTCCAGTACCTCACCACCCTTACAGTAAAGAACTTCTTTCATGCATTCAGTCATGCATCATTTCTTGCAAATAAAATACATGAAGGCTGATGTTACATTTACAGGAGCTGAATGTTTGGAAACTAGATTCTGTTTATGCCTCTACCATTGAGTTTCACTGTTTTTTATAAATTACTTCAACAATACTTTCTAAAATGCGTGTTTATAATAGTCGGAATATGTTGCACTTCAGTTACAGCAATATTGACTATTCACAGATGTAATTAAAGTTGATTTGCTGTGCTGTGAATATGTGAAGATCCATTAATGCTAATACTATGATAAATGAGGTCATAAGTATTCCAGTCAGAGATTTTTTAATCTCAGTCTCTTGGTGTCTCAGTTCCCTCTCTAAAATTGTGGCAATACCTATATGTGAAATTGAATTTATTGCTTTTGAAGCAGTAACAAACTGTAGTGATAAGTGCTGTAGAAATACTTCTAGAGAAATTAAGAATTCCTTCTCTGGACCAGGCTGTCAATCTCACAGAGAAAGTAAAGGAGAAGGCCAGGGGGAGAAGGCCAGGCAGTGGACAAAATGGAGAATGCAAAATATTGGACAGATGTGTGAAATAGTGATTTTGTTGAGACAAAGATCCTAAGGAAAACAGAAGTAGTTTAATACATCAGAAGGCACACATAAAACAGGGCTGAATTAAGGTTACAGTGGGTACCTTTATTCTAGTAAATTTTTTTTCTGGGCTTGATTTTTCAAATTGGAATAGAATATAATGAAATGAAAGAGAGCAGAATAGTTTTGGTTGGAAGAGACCTACAATAATCATCTAGTCCAACTGCTTGACCAACTCAGGGCTGACCAAAAGCTAAAGCTGTTGTTAAGGGCACTGTCCAAATGCCTCTGAAAAAATGACATCTGTGGGGCATTGAGCAGCTCCCTAGAAAGCCTGTTGCAGTATTTCACCACCCTCTTGGTAAAGAAAAGGACCCAAATGTCCAGTGTGAACCTATCCTGGCACAGCTTTGAACCATTCCCATGTGTCCTATCACTGAACACCAGGGCAAAGAGATAAGCACTTCCCTCTCCATTCCTTGTCCTCAAGGAGCTATAGAGAATAATGAAGTTGCCCATGAGCCTTCTTTTCTCCAAACTAGACAAGCCCAGAGAACTCAGCCACTCCCCACAGGACATGCTTTCCAGGCCTTTCACCAGCTTCACTGCCCTCCTCTGGATGCATTCAGGGATCTTCATATCCTTCTTAAATGGTGGGGCCCACACCTGCACACAGTATGCAAGATGGGGCCGCACAAGTACAGTGTAGAGTGAGACAGTCATGTCCATTGACTGTCTAGCTATGCTGTGCTTGGTGGACCCCAGAACATAGTTAGGAATTTTTTCTGCCATAGGGCTCCATGGATTTATATGCTTCCAGTTCAGAGGTGGCTGGGAGTTTGTCATTCCCCCCAGTGATGGTCTTCCAGCACAGACCTCCAGGGGTCCCATAGCACATCATCACTGCTGAAGATAAAGGTGAAGAAAGCATTAAATATCTCTTATTATGTCCTTACTTGTGGGGTGACCAACCTCATCAAGTAATGGACCAACATTATCTCTTATTTTGCTATTAACATATTTAAGAAAGCTCTTTTTGTTGTCCTTCACAGTACTGACCAGCTGGAACACTAATTGAGCTTTGGCTGCACAAATTTTCTCCATATAATGGCAAACAGCATCTCTGTAGTCCTACCCTGTCCTTGCTTCCAATGTCCATCCACTTTCCTTTTCCACCTTAGTTCTTGAAGATCCATTCTTGAACATCCCAGCTCAGCCAAACCAGCTTTCTGTCCCACTTGCTTGACTTCCAGCACTTTGGAATTGCCTGCTCATGCACTCCAAAGTCATGGTTCTCCAATTCAGAGGACTGGATAGTCCAAAGTCTATCATTAATATTAAAGACTGAGGGAAAAACACATTAAATACCTCCACCTATTTGTTAGGTGGCCATTGAGTATCGAGTCCATTATTTTCCTTAGACCTCCTCTTGCTATTATATACTTTAGAAAACATCTTGTTGTCTGACACAACACTAGCCAGATTCAGCTTTATTTGAGCTTTTTCAATATTATTAATTTAGCATAATGTTCTCAGTTAAAAGAAAAAAAAAATTCCTTCTTCTCCTTCCTATGTAGTCTACATTCTAAGGCTGTATCAGTTATATGGGGAGTTAAGGACACATGGACTCAGATTATATTTATTAATTTAATGATAGCTGAAACCAGTGTTTAAGTTGATGATCTGATACATAGTAACATAATAGATTTGTATCTGTTACCACTTCTACTACTGGTGCAACTGATGTCTAGTAAATCACTGCTGATATTTTTGTCTTGTCCTGTCTGCTAGTTGAATATAAATGATGGCTTTCATTATAAAATGCTATGAGAAAAAACAAATGAGAGTAGGCTATCAACTAATACCATATTAAATACATGTTATTCCCTAAATTCATGCTGAAATTAAATGCTTGCTCATTTGTAATATATTCTAATGCAGAAAAGTATTAAATACCTCATCTCCTATCCTCAGCTTCCTTTCTTTTTCTTTTTTTGGCCACAGGTTCCACTCAGTCCTACACTGTTCCTTTAAGGAAGTGATGGGTGGCACAGAAAGTTGGGATCAGTGCCTGTTTGCTCCTGTCTTGTTCTCCTCTGTTCTAGCATACACACCCATGGCTGCAGATCCTCAGTCCTGTCACTACCCTGGAGTGGGTCACCCAAGCCACAGTCCCTCAGGGATGTCTGCACTCCAGAATGGGTCACACATGGACAGTGATCCCTCATGCTTGTCCCTCCTGTGGCATGAAGTACAGACTTCCAAGAGTATATCTCTCTCTGTGTCCTCAGTGATGTCTCCTTCCACCTACCTCTTCCATGTCTCTTTCATGTATCGTCTGTTTTGTTTATCTTCTGCCAATTGCCACTTTTAAATATGTTTGAGGTTCTCCTTGGACTGGCAGCAGACTTGGCAGATGATGTGTTGTTTAAGCCCATTACAGAGCAGCTCCTGGTTACTTTCACATTCCACCAAGACCCTGCCAGGTATGAACACAAGACAGACATTCATAACAACATGTTATTTTTTAACAGGACAGAATTTACTTAAAGCTAAAGGAGATTATGACAATAGTTTTTCTCTAGCTCACTGGCTCACTTTGTGATGCCTTTTCTGAGGAATTGGATTATTTCTATTTGACTGCAGACTGACACGTTGGACAGCTTGTCCACACCTTCATGAAGTACAATAATTAAATGTCTGCATGAATTGTCTCCTTCTGCCAGGTTTCATCTCACTCTTTGCTAACACTACTGTGTTTTCTCACTCAGGATTATTGGAAATGAAATTGAAAATATAAGGTTAAAGAGGGAATAGTAAATTGCACATACGATAAACATGAGAGAAGTGATCAGAGGCAATAAATAAAACATAAACAGATGATACAAGTAATCTGATGGACTAATTTGTACACCTGCGCTTCTCTAAAGATGTCAAATATATTCTGGAATGGAAAAATCAATTATTTACAAAAATAATACAGTATAAAATTTCTACAATTATGATAAGGGTACTGGAAAATTTTTTCCCTGAAAATTGGTGCAGAAATTAAAAAATATCCGTTATACAAATTCCAGATTATCATGTCTTATTGCCCAGGAAATGCAAGCTGATTAATTCAGGAGTAAGAAGGACCCAGTGTATTCACAATCAAGAAGATTGTTCCCATAAATGAAGCCACATTACCCATGGTAGGGAAACACTTGTTTTGATCATAAAATCATAGAATCACAAAATCACAGAATCATAGAATAGTTAGGTTTGGAAAGGACCTTAAGATTATCTAATTCCAACCCCCCCTGACTGGTTTCTCAAGAGAGAATCTTGAAGCACTTAACTGATGTGCCACAAGAATTACCTTGTTGAGACTCTGTAGCAATGGTTTTCTATTATCAAGTATTTTCCAAAGCTTCAGCCTCTAGTGAACTGGAGTTTTCAGATGGCCTTATGTGCCCTGTGAGACTTCAGGCTCAACTCTGACTATTCCTATCATAAAAACTAGTCTGTACCTCACTTTAAAACATTGGACTTTAACCTGTATAACCAAACCACTTTCTGAAGTTACTGTTCAAATGCTAATGAAAATCAATTATGAGCCTAATGTTAGAGCCTGAGTTATGTACCTAAAACTTACACAGAACCTAGGCCTTTCCCTCCTTTGTAGTTGTATGAAATTCTGCTAGCCATACTCATTGATGGCATATTGGATAGTAGGCTGTAACCATTCTCACTGACTTCTTTCAGCTCTGAAAAAATTACTGAAAATTCTTTTTTAGGGAAAATTTTCTTACTTTTACTGGTTAGTAGAATAGAATTTCAAGCTGATATATACAAACTATTGTCTGATAATAGGTACTCATCGCTTAATAATTTTATACTAAAGTCCATAATGTTGACTTTGTCACATTAACAATTAAAAAATAGAAAACCCACAGTGCTCCAAAAGATGACATCAAATTAATCTGTATATGAGATCATTAGTGAAAAAAACAGTTTGAGTGATGAATTGGGACACTTAGTTAAGAAATAAATGGAGTTCTTTAGTGTAATGGAATGGGTTTCATATACCAATGGAAAATATGCAATACAAATTACCAGATTTTTTATACCTGAAATATCCTTACATGAATGGTTTGCCTGTAGGTTGGCATTCTGTATTTCCTGAAATATCTGGATAACTTGGCTATTGTCCAGATAACTAAGAACTTGTACAAACCAAATGCAAATCTGTAAGCATATTCACAAGAAGACATAAGTAATAAAAATATGTCACTTTTTTTGTGGTATTTAAAGGGGTAAAACTAGATACAGGTGCAAAAACAAGATGAAAATATGTGTATTAAAACATAAATTTAATCTTACAATAGTATAGTTAGTATTCGCAGAGAGACAATAGACAATTTTAAGCCAGATTCTGCAGTTTCTCTTAGATCAAGCATTCAAATATTGACACAGTCATTTTACTTCCAGTGTACAAAATTAATTTTTCAGAAATCTTATAACTTGTGATTAATCCTGGTTTAATTAATAAACCTTGAATAATTCATAAATTATGAGTAAATTAGGTCAATCTCTCCCTTATATAGTTACTCAAGTCCTTCATTTTAGTGCCATTCTGATCTCCTTAAAATCAAGTGTCTAGGGGAATTTCAAGTTATGACTGTCAGTGTTTCTGCAAAGACTAACAGCCTTCGTCATGTCTCTTTTAAATGCCACGACATCAGAAGGTGCAAATTAAAGTAGGATAAAGTTATCCATCTGGATTTTCAGGTTTTATGCCTTAAGTCATCAAATTGACCATAATGCTGAGAATGAGATGAAAAAAAGCTTTTCTGCCAGGACAGTCTGAGTAACAGCTGTGTTCAAATAAATTGACACTACATGAAGGAAAGAGTAATAACAAGGTGAAACTAAAAGCCCATGTCACAACAATACTTAAACATTATTAGATTTTATGTTTTTTTTTCCAAGAACAACAAGCACTGGGAGCAGAGATCAGAGCCCATGTCTCCTCTTTCCATAGCAAGAGCTATAACTAGTGGGCTGTGGAGTAAAACTCTTTTTTTCAAGTCCAATAAATCTTAAATTGTTTTCTGCAAAGAAACTGCCTTCAGCAGACTACCTTGATAATGACACAATAACAGGGCAAGTCAAGATAACATTTTTAGGAGTTGGGAGAGGTGAATGTTGATCCTTTATAAGAAGAAAACAGCATTTTGATAACTGTAGTACTGGACTGGTATGTTATCAGGAAATTATTCTGCTTCTTCACTATGCTTTCTCCTTTTGTTTTGAATATTTATGTTGTTATGACTCCTAAAGGTCAAAGTAGTTCTTTTATGGAAAATTCTGACTTCCTGGCAGTTTGGTATTCTGTCTTACAGATATAGTCATGTCAGTATCTAGATTCAGTTCAGTTTCTGCAGAGGCATATGGTGCACTGGCTGAAGTATATCATGTTGGGAAATGCAAATATATAGAATCCATAGATTTAACAATTCCTTATGTGGTGGGGTATATGGGCAAGCTCATATAGAGTAAAAATTAAAATGTCTAAAATATTTTAAAATCCTTACAGCATGAGTATTTAAATATATTACATCTCAATATCTTGCCCTTCAAAACAGAACTCTAATGTATTGAGTTCAACTGAGTTATCTGCATTTTTTCCACTGCAATCACTACAATGAAGATGTGAATGCAACTGGGTAAATCCTGTGAAAGTAGCAAGCAATTAACAAATAGATAAAAGAACAAATTAAGAGCCAAAAGCTGACAAATAAACTAATTAGTAAACTGGAAAACTGACAAGTTGGCAAATAGCTTGGTAAGAAGGGAGACATGCTTGATGTTTATTGGAAAGGGCAGCTTAGGCAACGTAGGTTGGGAAAATTAACTCAGCATCCTTTTAAACACTGGGTAGTAGCCTTTTACCAAGGTGTTGTCAATAAGAAAAGGAGTGAAGTGTAAGACATAGGAATAGGGACTTGGATATTCTATTGTCAAGTTGTGTGAAAATTAAGGATTAGTCAAGAACTTGGCAGTCTTTGGTTTAGCTACTACTTATATGCACATAGCATTTTGATAAAGATAAATAACTATCCCACACTTCAGTATGTGATAGATAAATGGTAGACTGGATGTCGTGAGTAGCTCCTATGTGAAGCATGCCATGGTGTTTAGTAAAAGACTATTTTACAGGAAAATCTTGTCCTTTGAATGCAATCCTTGGGCACCATCCTGATCTGGCATGGAAGAGTTTGGAGATAACATGATTCACATCACCTTTTATTTTAGGTTGTTAATTTTAAATTGTTTAATTTTTTTTCCCATGTGGTGGGTTGACCTTATCTGACTACGAGACACCATGAGATGCTCTCTTACTTCCCCTTCTCAACAGGGTACGAGGAGAAAATAAGATGGATAACCTCATGGATTGAGCTAAGAACAGGAAGATGTCTTATCAGTCAGAGCTACTGGCAAAACAGGCACACCATGGGGGAAATCAATTGAATGTGTTAAAAAAAATAAAAAATATGATGAAAAGAAAACAAGACAAAAATAAAACCACTTTTCCTCCTCCCTATGCCCCAAGAAGGGGAGAAGGGATGGGGAACAGAGTTGGAATCAGGTCATAGCAGTTCCTCTGCTCTTTCCTCCTCACACTTTTCCTCTGCTCCAGCATGAGGTCTTTCCCACGGGAAACAGTCCTCAAACTTTTTCAGAGTGGGACCTTCCCATGGGCTGCAGTGCTTCAAGAATTGCTCTAGCATGGGTCCTTTCAACATGGTGCAGTCCCTCAGGAGTAGACTGCTCCAATGTGGATCCCCCACAGGCTGCAGTTCCTGCCAGAAAAATGGCTCCCGTGTGGGCTCCTCTCCCATGGGCCACAGTTCCTGCTAGGAGTCTGCTCCTGTGTGGATTCTCCATGGGCTATAGCTTCCTTCAGGGCATCTCCATCTGCTGTGACATGGGTTCTGCCACAGACTGCAGTGTGAATTCATGTGCTCCAGTGTAGTCCCCCATGGACTGCAAAGGGCCAACCTGTGTTACCATGGTCTTTTCCAAAGGCTGCAGGGGAATCTCTCTGTGCATGGAGTATTTTCTCCAGCTCATTCACTGACCATGGTGTCTGCAGGGTTATTTCTCTCACACTCTTCTTGCTCCCATCTACTGAAGTTGTTGCACATTGCTTTTAACACTTCCTTAACTATGCTGTCACAGAGATACCACCAGCATTGCTAATGGGCTCATCATCAGCCAGTGGCAGGTCAGTTTTGGAGCTGGCTGGAACAGGTACTGTCTGGAATGGGGGGCAGCCCCCGGCTTCTCACAGAAGCTACCACTGCAGCTCCCCCGCTACCAAAGTCTTGCCATGTAAATCAAACACAGACTAAATTCACTCAGCAATCCCACCATAGCTGGGAAAGAACTGCATTACTCTCAAGGTACTATATCACACCATGGGCTCTGGGCTTTAATGGAACTAGTTGTCCTGGCTCTACTGACTTAAAAAACCTGCATATCACCATAATCAATCTGAGAAATGTGTCTTGAAATAAAGATATGCTCCCTCAGTGAAAGATATGGTGTTCAGTTAATGCAGATAACCAGGTTTAGTTTAGTAAGAGACTGAGATTGTAAAAATATTAGAATGGGCATTATCTAAAATAATCCAAAATTACTTACAATCATCATTTCATACATTATTTTTCATTTAAAAATTCATCTGAATGATGCTTTGACAGGAGAAAGTAATCAGGTTTTTTAAAAAATATAAAATAGGTAGAGAAAAAAAAGTCACAAGAAGATATGTCATAAAAAAGGGAATGACAGATAATGAGGAAGAAGATACATCTAAAACTTAACCCTTTCCCTGCCACAACTCTCTTAGAACAGTAAACTAGAAAAAAAAAAAAGCCAAGAGAAAAGTATATCTCTTATTTCCTTGGAAAGAAAAAGTTTCATTTATTCACAAAATAGAGACTCCTGTTATCACCTCCTGCTAGTGTCACACTGGCACAAACACCGGCAAAATTATTTGTGTATTGCAGTTCTGTAATCCAACATGTTAGATGACCTCTAGGGCAGTACTGGGAGATATAGCAGATCTGGCTTCACATTTATTAATGTCTGAGCTATATTTGGGCAGTTACAGTAGTTCCTGAGAAGAATACAAACATTCAGTAAAAAATTATGTTGCAAAACTAAGAGTTATTATAAAATAATAAATGCACTGGGGGAAAAAAGAAGTCATTGATATAAAAAAAAAAAGAAGTCTGAAAACACTGCCCCAAAACACAGCCGCCAGTTTCATGGGGTTTTCATGCCTTGATGATAACTATCTAAATTAGATAAAAATAAAGATACCTACAGCAATACACAGAGACACAGCACCTTACTTTTGTGGGCCAGTCTCTGGCTCTTAAGTCCTTCTGTTGAAAGCATTGGGAGAATAAAATATTTCCAAAAGCAGAAGCAAAATGGGGAGCAGCTTTAGATTGCCAGTAGGAGAAACTGATCATGAATGGTAAATCCAGCAGTCACAGAAAGAAAGATTTGTGAATGCTCTTCCTTTATTGTCATAGCAATGGAACTTACATCAAGGTCCCAGGGTGCTAGTAGTGTTTAATGATGCTGAGCAGCCTCACATGGGGACCCCCACACCCACGGTCCCTGAAGCCCTGCTTCAACGCAGTCTGGGTCATAGAATCATAGAATAGTTAGGATTGGAAAGGACTTTAAGATCATTTAGTTCCAACCCCCCTGCCATAAGCAGGGACACCTCACACTAAACCATGCCACCCAAGGCTTCATCCAACCTGGCCTTGAACACTGCCAGCAATGGAGTACTCACAACTTCCTTGGGCAACCCATTCCAGTGCCTCACCACCCTAACAGGAAAGAATTTCTCCCTCATATCCAATATAAACCTCCCCTGTTTAAGTTTGAACCCATTACCCCTTGTCCTGTCACTACAGTCCCTAATGAAGAGTCCCTCCCCAGCATCCCTATAGGCCCCTTTCCGATACTGGAAGGCTGCTGGGAGGTCTCCACGCAGCCTTCTCTTCTCCAGGCTGAACAGACCCAACTTTCTCAGCCTGTCTTCATATGGGAGATGCTCCAGTCCCCTGATCATCCTTGTGGCTCTCCTCTGGACTTGTTCCAACAGCTCCATGTCTTTTTTATGTTGAGGACACCAGAACTGCACACAAGACTCCAGGTGAGGTCTCACGAGAGCAGAGTAGAAGGGCAGGATCACCTCCTTCAACCTGCTGGTCACGCTCCTTTGGATGCAGCCCAGGATACGGTTGCTTTCTGGTCTGCAAGCGCACACTGCAGTCAGCTCATGTTCATTTTCTCATTGACCACCACTCCCAAGTCCTTCTCCACAGGGCTTCTCTGAATCTCCTCTTTGCCCAACCTGTAGCTGTGCCTGGGATTGCTCCGACCTAGGTGTAGGACCTTGCCCTTGTCATGGCTAAACTTCATGAGGCTGGTCCATCTTTCCATGTTGGAGACAGGCTCTATGTCTACCAGATTTCAGCTGCAGCTGCATTGCAGCCATTCTTGGGCCTGGATGCCTGCAGTGCTGATCCTGACCTTGACTTGTGAGCAGACATCTGAGCCTGGTGATACCAGGGCTATGTCTGACATTGGGTACCCTCACTGTGCCTGATCCTGACTCCCACCTGTAGGATAATATCCTGGTCCAGCCTCTGCCTATTTCCCATCCCTATGGAGGTGTGTTATGCCTAGGGCTGGGACTGTCCCCCTCAGGTGCCCTTCTCTTTTCTGGGAGCTGGGACAGTTGCCTTGTCCCTCTTGACTGCTATCTCCCTGCCCTGTCAAGAGCAGCTGGCCTGTGCTATGCCCCAGCTGTTTGATATCTTCAGTTTCTAAATCCTGTCACATGTGAGGAGTTCCCTAAGCTTTTTAGTTAGGGCAGAGCTGGGCATGAACAGAAGTAGGATTTTAGTGAAATAGACAATGTTAAAATTTTTAAGGGTGTTTGTGGAATCCACTTACTATGTTGGTTGATAGGAAGTCACCCACAGGTAAAGGGAAAATAATTCTAGATTAAGTACCTCAATTTCCCTAGAGATTTACTTTAGGTGGTTAAGTCCTTGACTGGGTCTATGTATTTGCATATTGCTATTTTTCAGTTTTACTTTTTATGAAATCTAAAACCCTTGTTGGGGTTAAAGAAAAAAATCTGGTGAAAGAAGAGAAGCCAAGAATCATTTGTGATGATTGGTTTATTTTTTATCAGATATGACAGAAGTATCATGATGTGTATGATGATATTTGAGAATTAAGGCACTTGATTTCCAAGTTTTATGATTTTGACTTAATGCTACTTCAAACCAAGTGTTTAGAAGTGAGAGTTTGAACCATTCTCTGTTGGGCAATGCTGCTATGCAGTGATATGCTCTGAGACTACCAGAGCTGTGTCTAAGCTTTGAGAGACATTTAAGTGCGTCACTGCTTTTAGGACTGTGTTCGTGACATACCTGACAACTACATATTGCGTCATTACCTATTCATGCATCATTCTTCTTGCACCACAGATTACATGGGAAAAAAATTAACGCAGAAATCAAAGGGACATACAATGAATTTCAACTGGTTTCCATTTTTATACCTTTCAATAAAAGAACAGTAGCATAGATTCCTGGCTTATCTTTGGGTCAACAAAATCATACCAAGTATTAAATGATCAGGAAGTTCTATGCACTGAAAAGATAAGTACTGACTATTTAATAGTTTATGATTGTCAACACTGGCAGAAGTTTTGGTGTTGTTCCTATAACATATAAAGCTGTGTGAGTTAAAGAAAAAAAAAACACCTATAAGCAGTCTGTGGTATGACTGTTTCACATTTGTTTTAATGGCTTCTGTCTGTAACAATTATGAGCTTTGATTTGGCATTGATATACAGCATATTTTCTCAAAAAGCATATTTTCTCATATTTGAAATTAATTTAGACTAGAGTAGAATACACTGTGTTCCTGTCAAGCACTTTATCTCCCAATCAGAAAATAACCTAATAATGAGGTATAAATGTTCAGTTATTCAAAAAGTATAACAGTTGAGACAGGGAGGGAAATAGTATTATTATTGTTTCATTATTGCACAATAGAATGTTAAAAACTAGGATTTGGTCTCTGTGTAGGTGCCTCACTGTGATATTTGAATACTTGAGAATCATGCTTGTTGGCAATGTATCATCCTGAATAAATGTCTGTCCTGGGAGTCAACCTTATTTCAATTGCTCCAGCAGGTATTTAGATTAATTATGTTGAAGTAAGTGAATGAATTTTAGCTATTCCTTGTCTTATTGAAGTAACAGTATTCCCTGAGAAACAAACCATAATCTATTATATAAAAGAGACCAAAAAAGAATCTAAGTTCCCCAAGGATTTCAGTCTGCAGTTACCCTCCTATGACAGTTTCTACTCTCATGAGCCTCAAAAAAAAAAAAAAAAAA
>NDXB01018730.1:0-15792 GCA_002631895.1 Agapornis roseicollis | reverse complement strand
CCCAAAAGCCAAAAAAAAAAAAAAAAAAAAAAGAGAGAGACATTTAATAATTAAATACATCTAGAGAAAAAGACTGTAGTTTTTGTACATAAATGCTTATCATATTGTTCTCATAGCAGTAACCTCAGGTAGGAACTCTTCTCAGCTTGAGGAGCAGAAAACCCATGACTGCTAAAAGGATATCACCAGTGTATACACTTATCTGAATAGATATTTCCTCCTTTACACACTAACCTGTATTTTGTCTTGTTACAGAATTTTTATAATTGACAAATGTTTAATGCAAATTTTATCAGAATATTTCAGAAAAATATCTGGAAACTAACACTGCTGTCAGGTGTACAATAACCATTCTGCTTTTCAGAAACTCAGTTGTTGAGCTGTGACAGAGCTTCAACGATACTACTCTACCTGCATATTTTTAGAGAAGAGTGAGTGCTGTTCACCTCTGAAAAAACAGATTCCTTGCACTTATACTGAATGAAGTATCAGAGGGACGGAGATATTTGATCCTACAGGCTTGTAGGATAATAACCATCCTCAGAAAAGAATGACACTTCAGAAACACTCTGACCTTCAGATTTTCTACTGATAAGTGGTTAAAAATGCACTGTCATTAACTGCATTAATTGTTGATGCTATGTGTTTCAGACCCCCTTCCATATTGCTTCTAAAGTGCAGCATCAGGAGCACAGATGTCTAACACAGCATTCTGAGTGCTCTTCCAGAGTACTGTTGTCTAAAATTTTCAGCATCTAACCATTAGGTGAATAAGTTCCTTTTTGGATCTTACTTTTTAGTACACAAATAATTTTTCTGTCTTTAAAACAAAAAGACATGTCTTATTCTTCATGCTTACTTCACTCTTCATCAGTTCCATCAGTATCTCTGCAACAACTGAAGTCATCAAATGTTTTTCTTTCAACTGCAGTGGGAAAAGAAGAATGGTTTTGGTTGCACTGATATCCAGAATTAAGTAGAGCACTTTGCCTTTCAGCCAAATTAGTTTTCCAGGAGATGTCCTAATTAAGCAAATACTCCAATGAACTGTGCTTCATTTAAAAGGAGGTTCCACTACTTCATCTTTCATATAGGGTAAGAGTAACAAATGCAATACAGAAATAATGTTAAAGAAAGTGTTTAGTCTTCTAGGTGAATACAATAGTTTTATTCTCTTATTCAATTATCTTCTATTAGGTTAAATAGTTCAGCACTGAATATGCATTCCTGATAGAAGCTTGCGTAGTTTCCAGTGTTTCCCTGACTGTAAGATCATGTTATTTGCCCTCTCTGCTAACACTTTTGTGCTAACTACCAAGCAGTTATTGATGAGTTTTTTGAAGCTGCCGTTGCAAGAGCTGTAATGAATTGCTCTTTCGCAAGCTCATATATCAACTCAAAGATCTCTGGTTATAAAGACTGTTCAAATCTATCATTAACATACTAGCTTGCCTAAGAATCATGCCCTCTACACATTCTTAGCCTCTGTCCTTTAACTTATGGGATTTCATTATTGTCAAGAACCATAGGAAGAACCATTTTGAAAAATTGGCCTTGATGACTCCTGGTGATAAAAAAAGATGAGTGGGTCACAGAAGAAAAGTAAGTGGAAACCTCAATTTGCATTATCGACCGCCACTATCTCAGAAGACTCATTTTAAAGCAACCAATAGTTTTTTTTCTTGTAGCAGTACGTAAATGAGGAGCGTATTGAAGCTATGACTAGTTTCAGATCACACAAAGTCAAACGTCATTGTACTGGATACCAGGAAGAACAGACAGATAAAAGTTGTCCTTTTCACCTATATACAGTCCTTGAGGGTTTATAATTAAAGTGACTTTAGAGCTTTCCAATGGCTACTAGTGTATCTACAAGCTTTTCCTTGTGATAGGCTTCATCAGCAAGAAAAGTGCTAGATTTCATGTTTACCTTCTTCTAGGGCTTAATTTACTAAATAAAAAATAACCAAACAAGCAATAAAACCAAAAAAACCCAAAGCAAAGCAAAGTGAACCAAACCAAAACAATAACAAGCCAAACAAAAAATCCCCAAAACCCCAAACCAAGAAGATAGGACCTTCCCAAACTTTACATATCAGAAAAGACAAATGAAAGTGCTTTGAGAAATTACCAATATTCTTGCTTCAGCAGTGATTTGAGGGGCAATCTATAGAATAATCAAGGCAGCCCCATAACCCCAAAGAATGTTTATCTTCAAAGACTTATCAGCTAATTAAGAACATTCAGCCTACAATCTGCACTATGAATACACTATGTTAATCTGAGTGGCTTTTGTGGTCTGTTTTTTCCCCACCACTGGACTCATTTATGAGTTGGGGTTTTGGGGGCAAAGAGGTGGGTTATCTGTGTGTACATGAGCTGGGTCATGCCTTTAGAAACAGAGGACACTTCCTATCATATTTGTTTTACTTGCTAATGAAGACATAACCTGTTGAAATCTCCATTTTTCCCCTGAATAGGTGCTTTCTGATAAGATAGATCACTATAGTTGTTAAGGAAGGACAAACAGTGTCCTTTATGAAGTGGCTCATGCAAAGAAAGTGTTCTGAAGGAGGTACAATAAATGCTGTTATGATAAATGTTTTAATAAATATGCACTATATGAATCTATGATGCTCTAGAGATGTCCTAGAATTTGCAGTATAGAGCCTAATGAGCATTCCAGCCAAAGGCAGCCTTCAGATGCCCTATAGTAAAACATACTTCACAGATAGTAAATGCAAGTTTTCTTCCAGCAATGGAAAAAAAGATAATTAATTCCATGACCAATTAATGTCAAGAAATTAATTTTAGGGCTTTTAGTCACCAAAATAAAATAGCTGGGTTAAATAATGCTTCTTAATTATGATTTATTCTACATGCTTTCTATAAATAGAAAGTAAATAGTAAGATAACATGTAATTTTAAATTTATTCTCTTGATATCTAATAAAGAGCTAAACAAGCATGAGCTAATTTTAACACCTGGGTAGGGAAGCTTCAGAAAATTTATAGTTGTCACAGGAAATGAAGTTGGCTATTTAGTGTCATTTCTCTGCAGTGCAGTATCTCCAGTGAGCTGGATGGCACTAAGAATGATGCCATTTTTTCTGATATTAAGAAACACTGTCTGAGTGCTTTCAAATTACTAAAGCTCCAAAAACTCATTTCATAAAACTATTAACCTGCATACATGTCGTGGTTTAAACCCAACCAACCATGCAGCTCGTTCACTCACTCAACCCCCCTTCTTGCCCTCCCCTGCTTCCAGAGAGATGGGGGGAGAATCAAAAGAATGCAACTTCCACAGGTTGAGATAAGAACAGTTTAGTAACTAAGGTATAACACAAATCACTGCTGCTACCACCAATAATAATAATGATACAGGAAAAGAATACAGCATCCCATCAACCACAACAGATAACTCACGACACCCCACCAACCGAGTGCTGACCGACCACCTCTTCCAACCACCCCGAGAGAGCTAGGCCTTCCGGATCACTCCCAGTTACACCCTGGGCATGACGTGCTATGGTATGGAATACCTCTTTGGTCAGTTTGGTCCTGTCAGTACAGTCCTGTCCCTCCTTCCTCCCGGCTTCCCCTCCTTCCTGGCACAGCATGAGGCTCACAAAGTCCTTGGTCAGGGCAAACACCGCTCAGCAACAACCAAAAACATCGGCCTTATCAGCCTTGTTCCCGGGTTAAGTCAAAACACAGCTACTAAAGAGAAGAAAAACTGACTGCAACTGCTGAACCCAGGACAATACATTGGCTAAAATCCAGTATAAGTAATTATAGCTTTGCTATATAAATTCTTCTCATAATTTCACTGGATGAGGTATACCTCATTACCTGGTACATAATTCCAAACAATGTTGACATATCTTATCTTCGAATTCTTATAAGAATAAGGGAAAATTGATTTTCTGAGGCAGAATTAAAGTTTATGGTAGCTCAAACTAAGGACCTTTTCTTGTATTTTAAAATTATGCCACAGCGTGAAATGCTAGCCACTTTTGGTCCTATTTTCAGAAAGAATACAGCAAAGAAAAGGACTATAGAAATGTCAAAGAATATTATAAAGCATACAAATGCAAATGTTGTGTGAACATTGTTGTGCAAATGCTGCTGAACTTTGGTATTACCATCCTGCTTTATGAAAAACTATGTAATAAGTGACATGGGATTATTTTCATTGGGAACTAAAGATACATATACATAGTTTGTTGACAGTTATTTTTGAAAAATTGATTTTGTCAGATTAAGCTGAAGAGATCACAAAATTGGTTAAAAGATTACAGTGGTCACTATTTACTACACTACTACTACACATCTTCAGTGAAGAAGGCTTCAGTAAAAAGTTTTAATACTTAATTTCTTTAATTCACTTCTAAGTGTTGACTTCTAGGGTGGAGTCCTGATCTAGCTGAGGATGTGTTCTGCTCATTGCAGGAGGTTTAGACTAGATGACCATTAAAGGTCCTTTCCAACCCCAACCATTCCATGATTCTATAATTCTAAGTAAACCAGTGAAACCATTATGAAGATCGTGAAGGAACTGTGCACTTCCAATTGGGATCCCCAGCATGCAGGGCAGAGGGCCAACACATGTTTAGCAAAGACGAAGTAAAAACTGTTGGGATATAGGCATGGTATCTGGCTACTCTTGAGACAAAATTGTTTAACTCGGATGTTAAAAAATATATATTTCTATTCACAGGGGATTAACAATACATATTGTTTCCTCAGGGTAGGTCAGAGATAGCTACACAGACAAATAAAAGTATCCACTATTTTCCAGATGTGGCTAATGGCAATGACACCCATATAATGAAAAGAGGATTTTCTTCCGTGTCACACTTGTGTGTCATAACCACTAGGCTATGGAATCATAATTACATAACCAGGGTTACTACTGTTCATTTTTCTCCTGAATTTTTGAACCTGAACACTTCTTAGCAATAGGGATTTGATTCATACATCCAGTTGTCTGACTTTGCAGTGTAAAGATCTGAGAAACTATAACACTTTCAAGAGTCCATGGAGAATTCAAAGCATAATACATATGTGAAAAATAGGTATTGTGTAGCAGAGTGCTCTTCAAGGTACTAGACTAAAAATAAAACAAATTTTGGTATTAGAAAGCATATTCAAGTGAGAATTAAGATACTATTTTATAGACCAGTCAGTCTCACCTCTGTGCCTGGCAAAATCTTGGGGCAGGTTCTACTGGAAGGCATGCTAAGGCACATGAAAAACAAGCTGCTTGGTGACAGCCAGCATGGCTTCACTAAGGGTTAATACTGCCTGACCAATTTAGTGGCCTTGTATGATGGGGCTACAGAACTGATGGACAAGGGTAGAGCAGTTGATGTCATCTACCTGGACTTGAGCAAAGCGTTCGACACTGTCCCACACGACATCCTTGTCTCTAAATTGGAGAGACATCAATTTGATAGGTGGGGCACTCGGTGGATAAAGGACTGCCTGGATGGCCGCACGCAAAGAGTTGTGGTCAACGGCTCAGTGTCCGGCTGGAGGCCAGTGATGAGTGGTATCCCTCAGGGGTCAGTGTTGGGACCGGTCTTGTTCTTCATCTTTGTCGCTGACATGGACAGTGGGATTGAGTGCACCCTCAGCAAGTTTGCCAATGACACCAAGCTGTGTGGTTTGGTGGATACGCTGGAGGGCAGAAATGCCATCCAGAGGGACCTCGGCATGCTTGTGAGGTGGGCTGATGCCAACCTCATGAAGTTTAAGTATGCCAAGTGCAAGGTCCTACAGCTGGGTGGGAGCAATCCCAGGCACAGCTACAGGTTGGGCAGAGAAGAGATTCAGAGCAGCCCTGTGGAGAGGGCCTGGAGGTGGTGGTCAATGAGAACATGAACATGAGCTGACGGCAGTGTGCACTTGCAGACCAGAAAGGCAACCGTATCCTGGGCTGCACCAAAGGAAGCGTGAGCAGCAGGTCGAGGGAGGTGATCTTGCTCTTCTACTCTGCTGTCGCGAGACCTCACCTGCAGTATTATGTGCAGTTCTGGTGTCCTCACCATAAAAAGGACATGGAAGTGTTGGAGCAAGTCCAGAAGAAGGCCACGAAGATGATCAGGGGACTGGAGCATCTCCCATATGAAGGCAGGCTAGGAAAGTAGGGTCTGTTCAGCCTGGAGAAGAGAAGGCTGTGCAGTGACCTCCTAGCAGCTTTCCAGTATCAGAAAGGGGCCTATAGGGATGCTGGGGAGGGACTCTTCATTAGGGACTGTAGTGACAGGACAAGGGGTAACGGGTTCAAACTTAAACAGGAGAGGTTTATATTGGATATAAGGAAGAAATTCTTTCCTGTTAGGGTGGTGAGGCACTGGAATGGGTTGCCCAGGGAGGTTGTGAGTGCTCCATCGCTGGTGGTGTTCAAGGCTAGGTTGGATGAAGCCTTGGGTGGCATGGTTTAGTGTGAGGTGTCCCTGGTATGGCATGGGGGTTGGAATTAGATGATCTTAAGGTCCTTTCCATCCCTAACTATTCTATGATTCTCTGATTCTATTTTGAATAGTGACAGCTATTATACATGAAAAGATGTCTTCCTTAGTGGGAAATTTTAAATAAAAAAATGAATGCTTTTTAGTAATGAAAAAATTTTAATGTATTTTATTCAAACAGTGAACAACTGATTAAGCCTGTTTTATGTGGGTGAACACTGGCTGTCCATTAAGGTTACCTGAGAATTTATAGCCTATGACATCCTTAGAACATTTAATTCAGCACTGTTAGATTGTCTGTCTAGTAAGAGAAAAGAGATGCTATTTTGTATTGGAGATCTGAAACAGTGTAACAATGAAAGTAATTTGAAATTTTGCAATATAGCCAATTAAATGACTTTTGGTATTTTTTCTGTTATTATACAAGGTCAAGTAAGTATTGCCTGAAATTTGTCATACACAGTTTAAGATAAGGAAAGATAATAACAAGAACAAAGGTTGATTTCAAAAGTATCTGAGTGAGGAAAGATAGTGACAATGGAAATGAATGCTTTTCCATCAGAATTTATAATTTCAAGTGAGTTAATACTACAAATAAGAACAGTAAGATCTGCATCACTACAGGACTTTCAATTTCCTGTTCCTTACTATTCAGGAGATCTGGAATATATTATATATACTCCAAAGGTCCATCTTCTAATACTGATTGCTCTGAAAGAAATTCTGCCTGTACTCTTTGAAGATTTTTCTTGTTGCAAATCTGGTAAATGAGGCTGATTGACTGGGAAATTCACTTCAAAAAGTACATCAAAGACACTAAATGCTAAGAAATTAAACACCAAAGAATGGAAACAGAGGTTATAGTATTTTAAATTATATAGCTTTGAGGCAAGTATATGCCAGTTTGGAAGACTGAACAGCTGCAAAACCATCTGAATCTCATCATCTAACTCTGTAGTGAGCAAGGGTAAGATTTATTCTAGCTGAGCTACCAATACTGACATTCTTTGGACATCTGAATCCTGCTTGAACTACTTTCCTCTCCACTGGATAATGTTTATCAAGAGAGCTGTCTTTACACCAGTTAATACAGGCAGATCCCCAACTGCAAAACGGAGTGAAACAAATACTGTTTCCTTAGACACTTAAATCATTGCCTGATTGCAAAAATCTCAGGTTCATCTACAACAGTATTTGATTTAAATTCATGTTTTTTTCTGAACAGATGTTGTGCCTTACTCTCCCTAGAGTAACCTGTGTTATAACACATAACACCAGCTAAATTTACAGAAGTCTTTTCCAGTACAGGATTAACTTTTTATTACAAAATTAGAATTGTATTAACCCTTACCACAAAGAATAATAAAGTCCTACAGGTCCTCTTTACTTGGTGTAGTAACTTGACTAGATTTGAGGGGAATTGCTGTTTCCTGTTCCAGTAAGTTTAGCTCCCTAATATTGGCTTGGCTTTCCAAGAACGTATCTTCTCATCCTTGGTGTTTAAGATAGCTTCACAGCACCTCTTACTTCGCAGCTTTTATTTTTAACCCAATTAGTTTAGTTAAAATGTAGATGATAGGGCATTTTGTCTCCCAGAATGCTTCTTCGATACATGATCCTATTATTTATTTAGTTAAGTACATTCTTCAGAGCCTAAGTGGCCTTCTTGCTATTCACATTTTTAAGAGTCTCACAGTATTTTATAAATTGTGCATCACAGAGAAAATATTTATTGCTCATACATCTGGTAAAGCTCTGCACTCCCATCCCCCCAATGCTATAATAAAAATAAAATAAGAAAAGTTATCAATATGAAGTATATTAAGTAAAAGTATTTTAATTAATTAAAAAAAATGAAGATAAATTATATTGAAATTAGACTTGGAAATAGAGGGATTATTTCCATATATAGGACCCATAAAGTCTCATAAATTTAAAAATTACTAGTGATAACTGGTATATTCTATCACTTTATTAAAATCTGATGATGTACTTAACACACCTTCCATACTTATGAATCTACGAATAAATACTTACTTACTTTTCTTCTCTTCCCAAAAGACTCTCATTTCTATTAAGGATAGTAGAAATAACTGTAGAATATACTAGATGTTGAGTTCTGCAACTGTTAATGAAACCAAATGATTATAATTTCTTAAGATCTCCTGTAGTTACTTATCTTTTGTGTGAATGAAGTCCTATGAAGTGCATTTATAGGCTTTAAATGAAGTACTTCTGATGCTTTTTATTGATAGTTTGCCAGCCAATTTACATTATAATGAATCAAATCACAAGGATCTTACATATGGTCAAGAATTAATGTGGTCAACATGCAAATATACATATGCAGTTCTTGCACCTAAGACATTGCATAATTACACTTTAAAAGACACACATTGAAGAAAGCTGTAAAACCTAATTAAAATTAGCATTTTATTAACCTGAATTCTAGTAAATTCAATGTCAATTAGTGTATTTCACACAACAGAAAGTTTACTTTTATTTGGCTTAATTGACTATTCGCCATGTGATGGGGAAGTCACCACATGACCAAGTTAAAATCACTTTGAAATAAGGGCACACATTTTCAGATAGCTGCATTTTGCAATAGCTTAACTTGTTCTTTCTCACACGGTTTTGTTACATAAATTGTAACACAGGTTTTGTGATAAGCTTAACAGCTAAGACAAAAATTCAAATGCATACATATAGCACCCCAAACAGTGTACCTCAAAGGCTGTTATGTAAGTGCTGTTACTTTCAAAATGGATGGTATTGTAAGCTGTTGGATGTCTTAGATAACATTTGCTATGTAAAGGAAAACACTATTTAAAAATCTTCACTTTCCTGTGAAGAAAACAGTGCTGTGTTTCAAAATGTCTGAACTCCATATTTGCTATGAACAGATGTTGACAGGAATAGTTATTATATTATGCTGCATTAATTAAATATTGACAGAACAACCTTAGTAGATGAATTTATTAAAACAACATGGGGTCTGATTAGTAATTAGTAGATTGATGTATTCATGATTACTTGCATGTGATAGCAAACAATCAGACTGTATGGAGAATATTTCCCACATTATAAATCATGTTATCCTTTCCTACTATTTGAAGGAAGAAATTTCCCACTGGATTAGCAAACTGAGTTAATGAGCCCCTTAAATTGTTCAAAAGTTTGTCTTAGTTCTTATGACATTCTGTTACCACTGATTCTGTTAACAATTTTCCTGACAAACAAAAACCCAAGCTTGTAATGCTGTTAGAGGTGACAACCCCAAATTGATAGGTTGAGAAGAAGTGAAAACAGCATTTTGGAAACTTCTTTTCCCTCTGCAAAGCAGGCAGATAAGCTAGTCAACACAAAATAAGCTTCCTTTATTGCATTGTTCTATTAGTATAGGAAAATTAGCACATCCATGCAGGTCTCCTTCTTTTTAATAACTTTAACCTTTCACTAGAAGTTTGAGAGGTTTCTGAATGGTGCCAGCTGTGATTCTAATAAAACTTATCAGATACTATCTGTTTCATTGATTCTTTTTTTTTTTTTAAAGGTAGTCTAAACATATTATTTCTTTGAAATAAACTATTTCTTTCATTTAGACTGTCTCTGGAAAGTAATTATCTATTACCAGTTGAAATTTATTTTCATGACTTCTAAATGTAAGAGATTGAATTATTAAAATTAGGTCATAGAAAAATACAGTATAAACCCTTGATTATATTGTTAAGTGAAACTTTCAGATACCTTCTTTATTGCTCTATTCATGTATATGCACAATTATACTCATATCTTCATCATCGTCCACAAATGGGTGTTCAATAACAAGCAAAGCAGTCAATACCTACAGACAAAGTGCACTGAAAGAGCCAATCCACAATCTAGCGTTGTCTACTATGGATCTTCCTATGATGGCTGATGAAGTTGAAAGGAAGGATGATGTCATATGGAATCTTAATCCATAGCTGGTTACATCTGAAAAGCAAAGTGTGAAAAGTAGAACACAGGGAGGTAAGGCACATCCCTCTTCTTACTTCACTGTTCACAGTTCCCAAAAGCAACATTTAATTAACTGAAAACACTAGTCTGTGATGATACTTTTGTAGGACTTTGGATCCAAGAATCTAAATGGTTTTAAGTTTATTTCTAGGATAAGGCACAGGATCAGTAGTTTGAAGTATCTGGCACAGCTGCAGGTTGGGCAGAGAAGTGATTCAGAGCAGCCCTGCAGAGAGGGCCTGGGGATGGTGGTCAATGAGAACATGATCATGAGCTGACAGCAGTGTGCACTTGCAGAAAAGCCAACTGTATCCTGGGCTGCATCAAAAGGAGCGTGACCAGCAGGTCGAAGGAGGTGATCCTGCCCTTCTACTCTGCTCTCGTGAGACCTCACTTGGGGTTTTGTGTGCAGTTCTGGTGTCCTCAACATAAAAAGGACATAGAGCTGTTGGAACAAGTCCAGAGGAGAGCCATGAGGATGATCAGGGGACTGGAGCATCTCCCATATGAAGACAAGCTGAGAAAGTTGGGTCTGTTCAGCCTGGAAAAGAGAAGGCTGCGTGGAGACCTCATAGCAGTCTTCCAGTATGTGAAGGGGGCCTATAGGGATGCTGGAGAGGGACTCTTCATTAGGGACTGTAGTGACAGGACAAGGGGTAACGTGTTCAAACTTAAACAGGGGAAGTTTATATTGGATATGAGGAAGAAATTCTTTCCTGTTAGGGTGGTGAGGCACTGGAATGGGTTGGCCAGGGAGGTTGTGAGTGCTCCACCGCTGGCAGTGTTCAAGGCTAGGTTGGATGAAGCCTTGGGTGGCATGGTTTAGTGTGAGGTGTCCCTGCTTATGGCATGGGGGTTGGAACTAGATGATCTTAAGGTCCTTTCCAACCCTAACTATCCATGATTCTAAAGCCCATGCAGCTGCACTATATAAAGTTCAATAGTTTACTTCATATCAGTCTGGAATTGTTCTGGTCCCCTATATTGAATGTCCAAACAGCTAACATGGCTCAAATGTAGCCAAAGGACCAGAGAATGCTTTGCTTCCTTTAGTTTTTGTTGTGGTTTAACCCCAGCTGGCAACTAAGTCCCACACATTCATTTACTCCCTACCTCCCTGATGGGTTGGAAGAGAGAATTGAAAAGGCAAAAGTGAAAAAGTCATTGCTTGAGATAAAGACATTTTGACAGGTCAGGCAAAACCCACACTTACAAGTAAAGCAAACCAAGGAATTAATTCACCACCTCACATAAGCAGGCAGGTGTTCAGCCATCTCCAGGACATCAGGTTTCCACCAGAAGTAACCACTACTTGGGACGACAGATGCCATCACTCACAACACACCTCTTTATTCTCCATTCCCCACCTTTACATGCTGAGTATGACTCCACACGGTGTGGGATATCCCTGGGGTCAGCTGGGGTCAGCTCTCCTGGCTGTGTCTCCTCCCAGTTCCTTGTGGGCCCCCAGCCTGCTCGCTGGTGGGGTGCTGTGAGGAGCAGAAAAGGCCTTTGCTCTGTGCAAGCACTGCTCAGCTGTAATGAAAACCTCTCCATGTTATTGACACTATTTCATCACGGTTCCGAAACACAGCCTCATACTAGCTACTAGGGATAAAATTAGCTGTATCTGAGAAAAAAACAGCAGAGTGCTAAATAGCATTCAGTGTTTACCTGGAGAAAAACTCATTTAGCTTCTACTTCGACACATTTAGCTAAAGTACACTAAGACTTCAGTGGAACTGAAATCATAGAATCAACTAGATTTGAAAAGACCTTTAAGATCATCAAGTCCAACCATTACCCCAGGGACCACCAAGACCACCAGTAAACTGAGGGCTTCATCTAGACAGCTTTTGAATACTTCCAGGGATGATGATTCCACCACTTCCCTGAGAAGCCTACTCCAATTCCTGATTAACTTCTCAGTGAAGAAATTTTTCCTAATATCCAGTTTAAGCTCCCCTGGAGCAGCGTGAGCCAGTTGCCTTTTGTCCTATTGCTTGTTACTTGGGAGAAGATATTTAAGTTTTCCTGCACATGCTTTACGATCTCACTTAGGATCATCTGCTTCATGACCTTCCCCAGCACTGAGATTATGCTGTAGTTTCCAGTGTCTTCCTTCCTGCCCATTTTGTAGAGAGGCATCACGTTGGCCAACTTACCATCCTCTGGGACCGGCCAACTTACCATCCTCTGGGACCTGCTCACTAGAGCAGGACTGTTGATGGATGATATAAAGTGGCTTAGCAAGCTCCTCTGCCAGCTCCTTCAGCACTCCTGAGTGTAACCCACTTTGCTCCTTAGACTAAGTGGAGCAGCAAGTTACTAACCATTTCCTCCTGGACTGTGGGGAATTCAATCATCTCCTCATCTCTGCCACCCATCTCAGTAAACTGAGTACCCTGAGGATGGGAATTGTGACCATTAAAGATTGAGGAAAAGGCAGCATTAAATACCTCAGTCTTATCCTCAGTCACTAGATTTCCCCTAGTACACAGCAGAGGATGGAGGTTCTCCTTAGACCTTCTTTTATTGCTAACATATTTGCAAAAATGTTTTTTATTATCTTTTTGCCAGTGGCCAGATTTAGTTCCATCTGTGTCTTTGTCTTTCTAACTTTCTACATAACCAAACAGCATCCTCACACTTCTCATGGGGTGACCTTCTTCCACAGATGGTAAATTCTCTTTTTATTTTTTTCTGAGTTGAAGCAGTATTTCTCTATTCAGCCAGACTGGTCTTCTATGCTGTGTCATAAGTGGGGACAGCCAAGGGACTTGCTAAACACTTGTGCTATTGCTCCAAACTGAATTGTTAATGTAGTTGCAGTGTTATTTGCACAAACAATGCACCCTGGAGAAACTTCTTTGCAACATTCTAATAATCATTATTCAAAACAGCTACTTCATAAGATTTATGAGAGTCAGGAATAACCAAATGTTTCCCTGTACACTATGCAGTAGCACAGTGGGATAACAATGGAGCTGAGAGAAAATCACTCTGTTTCGCAGTCTAGAAAAGACCCTTCTTTCAGCTCTGGGGTGCAGAATTCAAGAGGGACATGTGCCTGCTTGAGTGAGTCCAGATGAGGGCCACAAAGATGATCAAAGGGCTGGAGCACCTCTCCTATGAAGACAGGCTGAGGGTTGGGCTTGTTTAGCCTGGAGAAAAGAAGGCTCAGGGGAGACTTCAGAACACTCTTGCAAAACCTTAAGGGGCAGACAAGAAAGCTGGAGAAGGACTTTTACAAGAGTGTGCAGTGATAGGTCAAGGGGAATGGCTTTAAAATGAAAGAGGATAGATATAGATTAGATATAAGGAAGAAGTACTTTCCTGTGAAAGGCATTGAGGGCATTGGAACAGGTTGCCCAGAGGAGCGGTGGCTGCCCTATCCCTAGAAGTGTTCAAGTCCAGGTTGGGCTTTGTAGAACTTATCTAGGGAAACATGTCCCTGCCTGTGGCAGGGGAGATGGAACTAGGTGATCTGCCTCTATGGAAATGCCCTGCCTCTATACAAATGCCCGTAGCATGGGGAACAAACAAGAGGATTTAGAGATGTGTGCATGTCTATGGGCGTATGATATAACAGGCATCACAGGAACATGTTGGGATGGCTCCCGACTGGAGGGTTGGAATTGTTATAAATGACTGAGGCCCAATTTTATAGAAGGCAAACTATTTTATTCTATCAGTTTTATTCCATCAGTTAAGACTGAGAGGCAACAAGCAAAGTGGCACTGGGCACGGGGGAGCCTATGCTACGACAGAACGCGTGCGCGCTGCTCAGAAAACAATGTCCTTTTTATATAGCTTCCTGGCCAATCCCCTTTCACCGGATAGTCATCCTGCTATTCTTCCACTAGGTTGTTGGAGTTTCCGGGGTGCTTTTCGTTCTCCCACTGGGTCTTTCGAAAGTCTCAGGGTCCCCTTACCTTGGCGCACTTTTCTCCCATTGGGTCTTTTGTAAGTCTCAGGGTCTTATCTCTTGGTGGACTTTCCCAGGAAGCGAAAGCAGAACGTCAGCTCCCAGACGGGGCTTCAGAGAGGTGGCCGCACCACCTCTAGGTGGGGCTTCTAAAGGGGTGGTTACGTCAGCTTTGGCAGGGGGTTTCTAAAAGGCACACACTCACCTATATCTAATTCACAGCTATAGTGATCACACTTATCACACTACATCCTATTTTGACACAAATCATCCATGTGTTTCTCACAGAATGGAAGGTTAAAGGCTATTTAGAGAAGACAGGCCCAACACGCGGGGAGGGGGAGTTGCCCTTTATGTTAGGGGTAGGCTGGAGACTATGGAACTGTCTCTGGGGACAGGTGAGCAGTTAACAGAGAGTTTGTGGGTCAGGGTTAAAGGGAGAACAGCCATGGGAGACATAACTGTGGGGATCTGTTACAGACCACCTGATCAAGAGGAATCTATGGATGAAGCACCCTTTAAAAAGATAGAAACAGCCACACCCTCGCAGGCCCTTGTTCTCATGGGGAACTTCAACCACCCTGACATCTGTTGGAGTGACAGTATGGCCTGGCACAAGTGATTCAGGAGGTTCCTTGATTGTGTGGAAGACAACTTCCTTCTGCAAGTAATAGAGGAGCCAACAAGGAGAGGTGCCTTGTTTGACCTCGTGCTCACCAACAGGGAAGAGCTCGTTGGAAATGTGATGCTCCAGGGCAGCCTTGGATGCAGTGATCATGAGATGGTAGAATTCGAGATCCTCAGGACAGTGAGAAGAGCGTGCAGCAAACTCACAGCCCTGGACTTCAACAGAGCAGACTTTGGCCTCTTCAGGAACCTGCTTAGTAAGGTTCCATGGGATAGAGCCCTAGAGGGCAGGGTGCCCAAGATTGTTGGTTGATATTCCAGGACCACCTGCTACAAGCTCAGGAGTGTTGAATCTCAACTAGAAGGAAGTGCAGCAGGAGGGCCAGGAGACTTCCTTGGATGGATAAGGAGCTGTTGAGGAAACTTGGAAGGAAAACAGAAGCTTATAAAAGGTGAAAGCAAGGACAGGCGGCCTGGGATGAATACAGGGATGTTGTTCAGGAAGCTAGGGACCAGATTAGGAAAGCTAAGACCCAGTTAGAATTAAACGTGGCTAGGGATGTGAAAGAAAACAGGAAGGGATTCTATAGGTACATAGAGAATAAAAGACAGACTAGGGACAATGCGGGCCCTCTTGGAAAGCTATCAGGAGAACTGGCTACACAGGATTTGCAGAAGGCTGAGGATCTGAACGACTTCTTTGCCTCAGTCTTCCCTGGCAAAGGTTCTGACTACACCACCCAAGTCTTGGAAGGCA
>NDXB01018729.1:210434-287625 GCA_002631895.1 Agapornis roseicollis | reverse complement strand
GCTCCATCCCTGGCAGTGTTCAAGGCCAGGTTGAACGAAGCCTTGGGTGACATGGTTTAGTGTAGGGTGTCCCTGCCTATGGCAAGGGGGTTGGAACTAGATGATCTTAAGGTCCTTTCCAACCCTAACTATTCTATGATTCTATGGTTCTATTGGAGGAGTGTAAGAATGTGCTGGGTTTGACTGTGATAGCTAATTTTCTTCACAGTAGCTGGTATGGGCTATGGTTTAGGTTTGTGCTGGAAACAGTGCTCATAATTCAGGGCTGTTTTCATTATTGCTGAGCAGTGCTTACAGAGCCAAGGCCTTTTCTGCTCCTCACACTTCCCCACTGATGATTAAGCTGGAATACACAAGGAGCTGGAAGGGGACACAGCCAGGAGAGCTGACCCCAACTGACCAAAGGGATATCCCAGACTATACAGTGCCACGCTCAGCATGTAAAACTGGGAAGAAGGAAAGGAAGGACATTTGGAAGGTTGGCATTTGTCTTCCTAAGTAACCATTATGTGTGATAGAGCCCTGCTGTCCTGGAGATGGCTGAACACCTGCCTGACCATGGGAAGCAGGGAATGAGTTGCCTGGTTTGCTTTGCTTGCACATGGCTTCTGCTTTGCCTATTAAACTGTCTTTATCTTAACCCATGAGTTTTCTCACTTTTACTCTTCTGACTCTCTCCCCCACCCTATGCTGGGGAAATGAGTGACTGTGTGGGGCTTAGTTGTCAGTTGGAGTTAAACCACAACACAGAAAAAGGATGTGCCAGAGCAGTCTCACCCACGGTGTGCACTTGAACCCTCTAGCTCAAAGCCCTTTAAAAATATTATGAGGCTGGAGTCTGAAGCCAGGCTTTGTCATACAACACAGACTGATCATTGCTCCACGCCTTGACCTTAAATCCTGGAACGTGTGGAAGAACAAAACACAGGTGCAGGAAAGCGTCAGCTATGACTCTTAGCAAATCAAGTGGACTGGCTGATTACCTGTTGATGAGCAATTTAATTTGAGCTCAATTATACGCTCTGGAAGTCTGGCTCTCAGGGAGGTAATTACCCAAATTTCCTCTCTCTGATGGGTCCCAGCACACTGGGTGTACGTGACATGGGTACAAGCTCTGGTGTCCATGAGCATCCCACTGCAGCTGGCAGACATCAGGCGGGCCAGCACCGCAGGCTGCTGCTATGAAGTCCTGAATGCTATGCAGGGAGGAGCAGCTCTGGCTGCAGAGTACAAGGAGGAGCCACACTGCTCATCATCTTATGACATGGCACTTTTGAAACACCATTAGGAGGGACTATCTTAAGAATGCTTTTAATTCAGGAAAGCCCTAGTGTTGAGCCATGGGCTGAATTTGGTGCTGCTGCTTGATTCGGGGGGAAGCCAGGAGATGGCCAGGGAAGCAGCACCCCCTGACATTAACACTAGCTGGCTGGGCCCCCAAGCTATAGCAATTACATTTACTTTATCTCTCGTGTTCAGTTTATATTTGGGCCTGGTTGTGCAAGGCTTTCCCACGCTGCTGGGCATGTACTCACTTCCTCTGACATTAATGGCAGCGCTCACATGAGGGAGGACTTGCTAAAATGAGCAGAGGGCAGCTTCTGGGCTAGTGTGAGAAAAACCAAGGTGTTCAGAAAGGCAAAGGGCTCCCTTGTCTTGGAAGTTTTGGCTGCAGCTCACATTGCAACCACCACCAAGTCAGGTCAGGGGTCCATTTTGGGAGGACATAATGCAACAAAAGGGCACAGGAAGTACCATTTCTTTTAACTCTTAACACTTCAATGCTTTCTTAAATGCTTCCATTGTGGTCTTTGGTAAAACGTTTGAACAGTTATTTCTTTGATGTATAGCTATTTGTGCCCTGATTTTGCTCTTTCAAAGAAAAAAGAGAAGGCATGTTATAAACACAACTGCAACCAGAGTAATACTAGAGTGGTTGCTTAAAAATCAGTAGCACCAGGGCACAGCTGCACAGATGCTTTTTTTGACCGTGAATGAGGCCTTATATTGCTTTTATCCAGGATTTAGAGGGGGAAATCAAATTTATATAAAGATCATATCATAACATGCTGTAAATTGCCAACAGTATTTGTTGTGAAATACCTGGCAGAGCTTTGTGAACACCAAGATGGATCATCAATTAGGAAAGAATAACTATGCTCTTATGAGATCACGTATGAGATCAGGATGCTGGAGAGGGACTCTCCATCAGGGACTGTTGTGACTGGACAAAGGATAATGGTTTCAAACTTAAAACAGGGGAAGTTCAAGTTAGATATAAGGAAGAAGTTCTTTACTGTTAGGGTGGTGAGGCACTGGAATGGGTTGCCCAGGGAGGTTGTGAGTGCTCCATCCCTGGTGGTGTTCAAGGCCAAGGTGGACAGAGCCTGGAGTGACATGGTTTAGTGTGAGGTGTCCCTGCCTATGGCAGGGGGGTTGGAACTAGATGATCTTAAGGCCCTTTCAAACCCTAACTATTCTATGATTCTATGATTTTGGGGGTGGAGAGATGATGAACAGAAAACAGGGGTCGCTTGCACCTTGTGTCAACAGCAGCAGTGTAAGGTCGCAGCTGAGCAGAAGCTTTCCTCAGCTTCTGTCCATACCCATTCTTGAGCAGGTTTGTTCCCTGAGCATTATCCTCATCTGTCAGCACACACATGGCTACTTGAAACCACCACTTGACAGCCAAGATTTCCCAGTCCAGCTCCTCAGAAAGGCAGGTCTAGCTGTTCTGTTTCCTTTTTTATTTACTTAATGCAAAAAGAAAGGAAAAAAGATGATTATCAGTCAGGTTTATGTGTCTTGGATTTCTATGGCAACCGTATACAGTTCAGCAAAGACACTGGTACATCCAGACACCCTTTTAACAGCATCCACCTTAAACCAGCAGCGTGCAAACAATGCTGGAAATCTGCCCTGACACCCCAAAAGCAAGGCATGGGCATAGAGGGTCAGCCCAGAATCCCCACACATGGCATTTTGATGCCTTTACTAGAGAGCAGCCAGGCATGAGCCACCATGTGCAGCCCACAGCACACACAGCAAGACAGCCACATCCCCCATTAGGTGAATGAGCATATGTTGTCAGAAGGCTTTCAAGTGACTTAGGAAGCAGACGGGGAGAATGCAGCAGCTTTGGGGTGATGTGGGGGACCCAGTGAGGAAGGGAAGGTGCTGATGCTTTCATGTAACCAAGCAGTATCAAAATATGCCCGACCTCCTCTGACTCCCTCTCCTCAGTTTTGGTCCAAGCTGTGATAGAAGAGGAGCGTGCATGGGACATCAGCTATTGCCAGGAAGCCACATGGGTGGTCATGGGCTTGTTGTAGATTGAGAAAGAAACAAAGGACATGTTTGGAAACTGGCTGGTCAGGTTATCCACCAACTGCTTGTAAAGATAAGAGGGGAAGGGACAGCATATGAGCTTCACCACCTCCCAGGCTGGCTCCTCTGGTGCTCTGGTGGGCACAGCTGGAATCTGGGGCAAAAGCATGTAAGTCTAACATTGCCCATCCTGATGGCTTGACTAGTTTTTTCCCACTTCAGCCTTAGGAAACCCTTGGCTTGAATGAAACTAAACTTGTTTAATACCTTCAATGAATATTTGTACATACTTTTCACTGAGGCTGAATAGATTTACCAGATTATGTCCCCTTCTTTCTTTCTCATTTCTTCACTCGTCCTCTTATTCTAAGACTTATTTCTTATTCTAAGCAAATACAGTTTTTAGGCTTCTTGAGAAGTCAAATATTTAAGGAACTGCCAGTGATGGCATTTTCCCTCCAAACTCTGTGACTAGCACAACATCACTTGTTTAACATGCTGATAAGTAGGGGGTGAAGGCTGGCCACCCATGGGGCCACATCAGCAAGAGCATACCCAACACATTGTGAGAAATGACAGCTCCCCTCTACTTGGTACCCATAAGGGTGCATTTGGGGTGCTGTGTCCAGTTTTTGGCTCCCCAGTATTAGAGTGTCATAGATATTTGAGGGGTAGGGGAAAAAGAAGGGGCTTCTAGTGCTGTCTATGGGGGCACATAGTGCTGTAGTCCATTGCCTAAAGGGAATTACAGGGAGGACAGAGGCCAGCTCTCCCCAGAGAGGCACACAGAGATGTGAGCAGGGCAGTGGTCACAGACTGCAACAAGGGACATTCTGGTTTGATATCAGGTAAGTATTTCATCATTAAGGTGGTCAAACACTGGCACAGGCTGCCCAGAGAGGAGGTGGGATCTCCATCCCTGGAGAAATTCAGAACCAAAGGCCTGAGGACCTGGTCCAGCTTGGGAGGTACCCCCCTTTGGGGTCCTTCCCACTGTAGTTATTCTGTGATTCTGCAATTCTATTTTCCACAATAAAAAATTATGAAAAAAAGTAGGAGGAAGAGCAAATGTGCTGTTTCTGTTTGAAATCAGATGGCAGTGAACAACAAAATAAAGCAACAGTCTTGAGCACAGCTCTGAAATTATTCAGTCTGATGCATCTGCCTCTGGTTGTGCCCAAGAATAACACAAACTGCAAGACACAGCTAAACATTGCTTATTCTGAACCTAACATAAGATTTTCCTCTTGTTTTCTCCACTTAGGAGCTTTCACATTCACACAGGACACTTCTGCCCCCTGAGTGCAAATATGGGTTTGTTTTGCCAGGTGAAAGCAGAGAGCTGGAGTTACCTGGTTTAAGGCTGATAATGCTCTCTGTTTGTGGCAGCCCAGAAACCACCTTTGGTAGCAGCTGAAGCCATGGACACTCAGATCCACTCTGTTCGCTCCTACAAGTCCTGTGAAAGCCTGAACAGCTCTCATGGTGGTTCCCCCTGGCTGATATCCACTGGCAGGAGCTTCCCTCTGTTCCTTCAAAGCAGTGCTCATCTCCTGCAAACTTCCATGTGATTTTGGGTGCCAAACCTCTTGAATGGTAGCAGAGAAAATGAGAGGTAGCAGAGATAGCTAAGAAGGAGCCTGGAAGTCTCTTCTGTGTGACCAGAGAGCCAAACCAGAGGGTTTACAGACCAGAGTGTAACAGGGGATAAATCACTGCCAGGATGAATTTCCCGTGGATTGCCTGAAATTAATCCTTTAGCTATGGTACTTCTGTGTCACAGGAAGAGAGTCACTCTTTTGCATGTGACCATCAATGGTGATGAGAGATTAGGAAGAGCGTTATCATCACAGTGACAAGCCATGTTCAGCATGCAGCACAGATAAGGTAAAAGTAGCATTGTGAATGATCATGCATTAGGAGGGGTAGTTTTCAGGGCAGTTAGGGAGGCATCTCTGTTTCTGTGCTGTGTCAGTGATGCCAGCTCTCACAGCCAGTCACAAGCATCCCCATGGAGATCAGGTCAAGGCTTGTACAGGGCATTAGAAGGAGCATCGCAGCGGTCCATGTGTGGCTGTTCCATGCTGGGCAGGGCACTCTGCAAGGGAAAGGGACACTGGAGCACCAGGGACATACCAAGGGGGATGCCTGCCTGAGGTCAGACAACAGTGTGTGTCGAGACAGCTCAGACAGAGCAGGCACCCCATGAGTTACAGGTAAGCAGAGGGTTTCTGCTCCTCACCTGACAGTCCTGGTTGGTGGGAGGCATGTGAGGCACTGCTGCCTTCAGCTCCAAGACCCTAGAACATCCTCCGTGCCAGCACCTTGTTGCAAAAGGCTCACCTCAGAAGTGACCCTTGGTCCTGAGCTCTTCAGAATGGTGAGGCTTTGCCTCCAACCTCTGTGCTGGGAGGGATGTGTTGTGAAAAGAAGGCTGTTCCCACATGCTCTCTTTCTTTTATACTGTTTCAAGAACAAAGCCAGGACCAAAGGAACACAACCCACATCTCTCCAAACTGATGTGCAGAGGAGAAACCCCAGAGGGATCCATGAATTGCATGTGATGTGTAAATAGACAGAAGGACTCAACACCAGAAGGTTTCTCTATGGGTAGCTGGCAGCCTCTGTGACAAGGTGACCCATCTCTGGTGGTCCTGCTCCCATCATGTGCAGCCTGGGCTGTTGGCACAGTCCCTGGGGAAGGGTCAGGAGAGTTGGTTTCACAAGGCATGGAATGTCCAGGCTCAGCCCTGCCATCATCAGGCCTTCACCCAAATCCTCTGGGATGCCATGTCCTTCATAATCAAAGCAAAGCCTCAGCTCTAGGTCCCACCAATGTGTTATAGGAGGGCTATCGAGAGCAGATGGCCAGCTGCTCTCCAGAATCCTATTGACAGAAAAGCCACTCAGCCCATCTGCTTGGAATGTCTGAGCATTGTCTTAGGAGACTTTATTGATCGCTATGTAGGTAATAAGAAGTAAATCTGCCCACCTTTCCCCACTCTGCAAAAGACAGAGACTGGGAAGAAGGCAAATCCCTATTTGCAGGCCACATCTACCCCAGAGTGATGCTGGGCCATGGGTTTGCCTGGGCTCACACTGGAACCAGCTGCAGAAACAATTCAGATGTACAGAGCCCATCGTTGTGCTTTATGCTAAGAGAGGTGGTTTAAGCTGAAATCTTCATTCACCAGCTCTCATACACAGATCAAAGGGCAGCATACCATGCAGGGATTTTTGAATCAAAACTGCTTTAAAAGGGAGAGAAGCATCTCTTTCTGCCCCTTTCCCTCCCTGTTTTGAGATGAAGAATCACACCCAGCTCCCTGGGAACTGGGCTGGGAATGCAGCTGCCCCCAGAGGGAGTTTTTACCACATGACATGTGTCTGCGGGCATGGGAGGAACAAGTGATAGCATCAGCTGAGATAAGAGGAGAGAAGCCGTTATCCTGGCAGCCCGGAGGTCAGGAGAAGAGGTGGCTGAGCAAATCCCAGCTCCAAGGGCACAAAAGCACCACAACCAGCATGACACAGAATAAACATGCACATGCTGCTCCCAGCTCTGAATTGCTTTCCAACATTCCCAGTGCTGGGAATCCTTGGATATCCATGTCCTAGAGGGTAGGTTTAGATTAGACATCAGGAAAAAACTCTTTACTAAGAGGGTGGTGAGGCACAGGAGCAGTTGCCCAGAGAAGCTGTGGCTGTCCCATCCGTGGCAGTGTTCAAGGCCAGGCTGGACGGAGCTTTGAGCAACCTGGTCTAGTGGAAGGTGTCTCTGCCTATGGCAGGGGGTTGGAACTGGATGAGCTTTAAGGTCCCATCCAACCCAAGCCAGTCTATGATTCTATGGTCCTTCCTGGAGCAGTGCTGGAGTGGCTCCAGTCCTCCATAGCAGTGGGACTGTGCCAGGGCTGCTTCACATGCATCCACAGGTCAAAAGCATGATGCAGATCCTTAATAGAGATGACCATGGCCCATGGCCTCAGCATGCAGAATGGTCTCTTCTAATAATTAAATAAGCAGAGCCTCCTGCAGGAAGAATCACTTTATCTCTGCCTTGTCCCAAACTGGCAGGAGTAAATATCACCCAAGGCAGCCAGGTTTTAGCAGGCTGTGAAGGCTCTGCGCTTGGCTGAGCAGGCTGGGAGCTGCTGCTGCACAGCTGAGAGGGTTGCAGAAGGGAAGGTAAATTTAGGTCCATGCCAAGTACTTCCATCTGAAAGATTTATTACTCTGCCTGGCAGCTGTGCCCACAGAGAGAAATGAGACACTATCACTGGAGAGATGACTGCCCACTTTAAGCATCAACTGCACCCAGCTCAGCCTTTCTGGGTTGGTCCAAATTTGCCTGAGGAATCTGTCAGAGCTAAAAGAAAGAAAGATTTTGCTGTCAAATGCACCTGCTGAGGAAATCATTTCCCACCTGATTTGGCTGCACACTTCTGGATACAAAACAAAGTGGGATGAGCTCTCTGCCCGTGCCCTCAATAGCCACTGGTGCTGGGTCCCCCCAGCCGGGTGCCCTTCTACCCCAGCAGATGCACCCCAGCACCCCAGCACTGCACTTTGTGCTTCCATCCTGCTTTCCTAAGGGCATGCACATGCACAGGCATCTCTCACTGCTTCTCTTCTACTCTCTGGTGCATGTTTTACCTTACTGACCAATTTCAGCCAAAAGTGGCAGCAGGGCAAAGGACACCCAGTTAACCAGGTTGGTACAGGTTCAGTACAAACAGGCCACCAGGTAAGGTGGGATGCCCTCTGTGCTGGGGAAAGCTGCACAGAAAGCTACTGTCAGTGAGACATCAGGAAACCCAGCTGAGCGTGATCCCTACACAGGCATAATATGTTAGGGGAGGCTGTGTGATGACCCAAACACTCATGGAAAAGGCCTGGTTTTCACTGATAGATGTGCTGAGAACTGCAAATCCCCGTGCACGCCATGCTGCCAGCCTGTTTCAAAGCCAGGAATTAAACCAGATTTGCAGGCAAAGCCACGAGGACACTGGGGAGTTGTCAGCCCAACCGATGATTTAATGAATCAGTAACACCACAAGAAGGGCCAGGGCTGGCGGGGGCATTCTGGCCACCCTCATGGCAGCACAGCATCCCCCTGGCTCCGTGCTAACCACGGACCACTGTAGCCCACACGCAGCCATATGCCTGAACCGGAGTGGCAGACGGAGCATCTGCCACCACAGTGGCTGGCCTGTCAAGGGCTGGGGGGCACGGGTCCAACAGGAACAGCTTTATTTCCTGGTCTGGAGAGGCTTTTCTCCATTTGGAAGAGCACTATCAGCCTTTTCTGACCTCCGTCCAAGGGACAGATGTTTTTGCTCTATCGCTCATTCACTGCTAAGGCTTCAGGCAATAACTGCCGCTATTTCTCCTCGGGTTTGGACTGAGTTCCACGGCAGCGGTCCCTGGCTGAGCTAGCCTGTTTAATTAGTTATTAAAATGGAAGCACTCCTTTTTTTCATCACATCTCCTACCACTCTGGAACAGGTCCACTAATGGTAGGCACAACTCAGACAAGCATCTATTACTCTGCCTTAAACAGACTAAATAGTTCTGGCAAGTCGACCTTTCTCCTTTGGCTTTGCCAGGCATCTGACTCCTGCTCACGTTTGCTTTTGGGAGGGTACAGCTGCCAAAGGCAGAGCAGCTGGGCCAGGCACACTCCTCCATCACCCCGATGGCAGCGTTCCCACCCAGCATTACAAGCAGATATAGGGCTGCTTCATCTCTTTGGGGTGATGGTTAGCTCTGAAAGCCTGATTAAGTGCCGGAGGTGTCTCGTGGCAGGATTTCCTGTTTACATTGCCCTGTGTCTTGTTATTAGCATCACACCTCTCCTAAACATGCATCTTCACACTATAGCTCTGTGGGAATGGCGTGGTTTGGACAGGTGAGTCAGGAAAGTGCTGGGGGCAATGGCTCCTGGATGGGTGGGAAAAGAGGGTGAATCATGTGGAAGCAACCACACCATGCTGTATGGGGACACCCGCCAGTGTGCCTCCTCTCCTCCCCAGTAAACCCACCATTTGCTTTCCAGGAAGTCCCAGGTGGAGTTGAAAGCCCAGAATGCATCAATGCAGGGCTTGGGACAGGGAGCCAAGCATCAGCAAGACAGGACAGGGGAGACCAGCTGAGCTCTGAGCTCCAGCTCTGCTGCCAGCTTTATCAGCTTGCTTTGCTTGCTCAGAACAATTGTGACTCTGGTTATCTCAATAGTGATGCCAGGGGCATGGACAGATACTGAAGGGTCCCAGGGTGTTTTCCTCAGCTGTTTGTTGTGCTTTCATGAGTTTTACCTTTCCAGCATGCTGCTCTCCTCAAGATAAAGGTGCTGCAGGTGCTGCCTCATGTGCGCAGCCTCAGCAGGGCTGGGTGGCCTGTCCCACTGCTCACTGCTCCACAATGTCCCACATCGAACTTAACAGTGACTTAAGAGTTCAGCTTGGCACCAAGGAACCAGCTCTGAGTGTCTGACAAACAAACCGGCGTGGTTTGTTTCAGTGTGGGATGCAAGTGCAGTAGATGCTGCAGCATGTAGGAAGCTAAACCAGAATAGTTTACAGGGTGAATAGTTTAGTTTCTTGGCTTTGTGGCAGGCTGACAATTAGCCTGGCCTTAGCATTGGACTAATGGTGAGTCTGTACAAAGTGACCCACTTGCCCGTGTCCCCCTCTCAGGATGTGTGGGGCAGTGCATTGCCCAGGGACCTCTCCTTTAGAGGAAGAGTGACGATTTGAGTCCTCAGCATCTATCTAACACTGTTCCCTTCTTTTGCAAGAGCTTTTTCCTGGGCCTGGGCTTTTCTTCTGGCAGACAGAGAGTGGAAGGACAAGGTTACGTGCCACCCTCAACTATCCAGTGTTCCAGCCACTGGCGCACATGGTGGGTGGTAGCTGAAATGAGATATTAGGATTAGATTTTCCAAGGCCCTTGGAAAAATCTTAAGGTTTGCTGCTAAAAAGAGAGTAAGTATCAGAAGAGAGTTGTCCTTGTCAGATATGGGTGTTTGCTACTATAAAGTAAAGAAGAAATGCCTTGGGGCTACACCAAGCACTCACGATATGTGAGTTCTATGTATATGCATGTGTGGCCAAGGGGAGGGATGGTCACAAGCTCTGCCTCTGGACACAACCTGCCACACTTCCCTGGAAGCCAAATTTGCTGCTTATTTGATCTGCAGAAAGGCCGTATCTCTGCTAAATGGCTTAACTAGAGCTTCTGTGTGAGGGGCAGATGGCAGGACACATCAACCCCTTCACTGCACAACCATCGTCCATTGGAAGTAGCATCATTTCCCCCGGTGGTGGAGCTGTGGGCTGTATTAAAGGGCTCAGTGCCTGCAGAAATTAGAAGTTTGGGGCTGATTGTCATGCACAGCCCTGAAGACACAAAGGCAGCTCAGAAAAAGGGGGCATCTGGCTCCTTGCTCTTCAGGATGCTTGTGGCCATGGTGCAGGTGGGTGTGCACACCTGTGGGTGCTGGAATTACATCCCTGCCTGGCATGAAGCTGCTATTGCAGGCAGCAGGATGTGTGGGACCCCCTAATGAGTGCTGGGGTGGTGGTGGAGAGGCAGGCAGGGAATCTCCACCCCAGCACTGAGCAAGGCACTGTTACCTCCTAGATTTACTACAGCATGTGGCTAAGTGCTTTCTCAAGTGCCGTGGCAGCAGGTGGGGATGGGGTTTGAGCCCTGCAGGTTGCACACCTGGCACGTGGCATGTGCCTGGTCAGCGCCAGTCGCAAAGCCGAGGCAGGAGGAGGACTCCTCATCCAGCACAAGCTTCCAGCTTGAGCAGGGCCTCTGCTCCTCCCCATTGTCTGCAAGCCGGGTTGGTGCCCACCAGTCCAGCTAAGCTGTGGTATCACTGCCAGAGGCTCCCATGCTAGGGGTGGCTGCAGATAGCTCCACAGGCAGAACGATGGATGGGTGCTGTGCTGCAGAGCCAGCCCCAAGGTGCTCCCCACCAGGCAGCCCTGGAGCCCTGAACAGCACCCGTTTTGTTTGCACTGCACAGCACAGTGCAAGGCAGTCATACCCTGCGAAATATGTAGAAATAAAAGGAGTCAAAAAGGATTCCCTGTGTTTTACTTTTTACGCTTTGGTTGTGTTATCAAAAACGGGATGTTTGAGATGACAGTGGGTCCCTGGGCAGATCAGCACTATGGGGGGAGATACAGGAAAAGCACCCCTCTCCCTGTTTCCAAGCCAGATGGAGCCCAAGGAGGATATGACACACAGAGCATGCACTGCAAAAGCCTTTATTGCTCCCTTAGGAAGGACCTAAAGGGCTGTGGCAGCAGAAAGAGTGCCAGCAGAGACCTGTGGCCATTCCATATAGGGCACCAGGCTCCAGTGACCCTGCTGTCTGCAAGCCTAGAGCTGCTCACAGCTCTCTGCTGAACCTGCAGCCATACATGATGCCTCTGGTCCCTGCACTGCATGGGCAGCCTCAGCTACTGCACAGTGCTGATCCCTGCTGTAGGGAGCTGTAAGGAATGCTACTTAGTGGAGGCAATGCTTGGGTGTCTGGAGCTGGACACTGGCCTGGCCAACCTCACATGGTGGGATGGCAGCATCAGGACCAGCAGTGACAGCTGCTCTCTTTGCCTCAGGGTGTTTGTGTTGCTCTGCCCCTGGGCTTGACACTGCACTATTTTTAATGGATTATGTTTGTCTCCTTAAACCCAGCTGGCAAACTCCCATTGGTGTGCTTAACCACTGAGGAAGAGAAGCTGTGTCCACCACAGATGGTGGATCACTGAGCCACCACACTCCAGGCATGGCAGTGCACCTGTGAAACCACCACAGCAGCAAAAGCTATGTTTAAGCTTTTAACTTCAAGAGAGTGTGCATGTAGAGGGTACCAAGTCTCCCTGTTACAGCCTTGCCATGACTTTTGCTGAATGGCAAAGGGCAGCCATGGCAGGGAACCACTGCAGCCAGGAGGGTTGGGCTACTTCTGCTTTGTGGAGTGGGTTTGAGGGGGGCTTGGTGTGGGGATTGCCCAGAGCTGCTCCCTAGTGAGCATCAGCTGCTTCCCCTCCCAGCCATTGCTCAGATCTGAGGCACAAAAATCCCTGCAAATTTCATTTTTCATCTTGATCCTAATTTTGTTTATATCGAAATGTTTAAGACATGCCTGCTCTGGGTGAACTGAACCAGGTACCCACCATGGCTGTGGGTATGTGGCCAGCCAGACCACTTCCCACACTCACTGAACACTTGTGTGCCCAACGCAGGGCTAGCAATGATTTGGGATCACCTCCCATCATTATCCCCCTGGTGTCCCTCTGCCATGCAGCCTCATGGACAAGCCAAAGCAAAGATCACGGGAGACAAATGTATAAAACCTTATATTTGCTGATGTGCCTGGCACTGAATATTTAGAGCACCCACAAGCTGCTTGAAAACAACTGAATGCACCTTTTATACATCTTGAGGTAGATGAGATGGATTCCCACAGCTCCCACTTTGTGTTATTAGGTGAGTTGGCATCCCTGAAACTACAGGGTTGTAGGTCACTGTCATCCTAATGTGGGCAGTTACCATCATGGCTGGGCTCAGTCCATTCCCAGTCCAGGTGATGTCTCAATGTTTGCAAGTCAGGAATAGCTGCCAGTTTACTCATTCATCCAAAAGCTGAATTTATGGAGAGATTCCACAGTCCATGGCTGTTAACTTCAGGACAGAGCAGTGCAAGGTTAGGCAAAAGGGCATTGCAGGAATATCAGAAAGAGTTCCCTGTGTAAGCTGAGAGTCAGTAACGCTTGGGGAAGGAAAGGAGAGGGGATTTTCCCCAAGAAAAAAGGGGTGCACTGGCTTCTAGTGGCAGCTCCATGCAGCCTTTTGCTCATGATAGCAGAGCCGGGTCCAAGCCTGATGTTGGCTGGACAACATTATGATGGTCAGCTGGAATATTCTGAATAACAGAGGCTCCTTGGATTTGACCAAGGGTAGGCAGATAGCAACATCTTTTTCTTCAAATTCTACTTACCAATCCCCATTACAAAGTAACTTCATATTTGCCTTATATATATACCTATATACCTACACAGTGCCTGTCTCCACCTAGGTTCATACCAGGTTCCCATCCAGGCATCTGCAAACAGGGTGGCCTAAGGCTCTGGTAGACAAATTCTGCTGCTTTCAGCAGTTAACCCATTAGCTTTCAGGAAACTACATCGCAATGACCTGCCTGTGGCTTTTATACCACTGCAAGGAAGTGCAGAAGGACTCCTGTCACCAGGCTGGAAGATATCATTAAACAGTGGATAATTCTCCTGCAAAATTAATGCTTTGCTGAGGTGTACCATGAAATCACCACCATGGGAGATCTGGAGATGGAGGGGATGCCACAGGTGCTCTGGGAGCACCAATGAAGGTCAGCATCACTGCTTGGATGGAGAGGGTCACCTGTGGTGTTCCCCACATCGCAGCCATGCTTCCGAAGAACATTTTGAAGGGTTGGCTCTCCCTCTATGCAGGGTTTATTTGCCATTTTTGCAGTTTAAGACCCGAGGGAAAGCTGGATTTAGACGGTGCTGTGCAAACAGAAAATAAAAAGTAATCAAAGTACTCAGAAAAACTGGTAACTCAGCAATTTAAACTGCTAGTTTCACCTTTCGGGACATGCTCCTACCAGCACAGTATATGACATAAAAAATAGCTGGTCTAAGGTACACAAATGCAATATATAATATCAGTCTTGCTTAGCTGTACTTCAGCAGGTTCAAAGTTGCTTGTGCAGATTTCACTTAAACTGTGCATTAGGAAAACTAATTACATGGTCACATACTGGAGATCAGCATGATCTCGAGGAGTGATAGGCATGCACATCTGCTCCCAAGCATGCTCCATACACTGAACATATCCTGTTCTAAACATCCCAGATGAGATGGGTATCCTGACCCCAGCCCCCCCACTGCAACGGTGACAGGGGAGGCTCGCCTGCGCCTGCAAGGGAACGAAGGAGATGTCATTGGTAGTGGCTGCAGGTTGCAGTCACAATGACAGCATTGCACAAGCACCTGTGAGGAAATTGACCATTGTGAAAGCTGTGCAGGGATTACCTGGGTGCACACAGCCAAGCCATGCGCTGGAGGTGGATGGTAAAGGCAGAAAGGGGCAAGCGAAGGAGGTGACAGACTGGAGGCTGGGACCTGATGTGACCATCACCACCAGCCATGCTCGGCAGCACCGCTCTGGGAAGCTTGGTCCTCCCCTCCTGCCCCTGGAAAGCCCTCACCCGAGCCCTGTGAACGTATCAGTGTGTCACAGTGCAATTGCAGACTGCCAGCCCACGTCAGCCCGCGGCGGGTGGGAATGAAGACTGCACTGACATCTAGCATTTTCCTCATTTTTGATAGTCTGACTAATTTCAGACTAATTTGATGTCTTCTTGTGTTCTGTCATTTGGGTCTGGTCTTTATCATTATTACTATAATTACATTTTTGTATGTTTCTGATTAAACCTCAAATAGTAAATACCCACATGCAGTAGTCACAGTAAGAAGAAATCCAGGGACTTGCTCACCTGTCTCTGGCTGGCCCTGGAGCAAGCAGCACTCGACTCAAGACCTGCACTCGACTCAAGACCTCCTTAGAGGAATGCATGAAATCTGGAAATGGAAATCAAGAGAATTGCCTCTGGGCAAAGCCAGACACAACAGTTTGCTTCCTGGCTCCACTGTCCCTATAGCAATCAGGCATCTTCCTCTCTTTACTCACCTGCTGTTTGTTGCTTAACAGTTGTGCTAACATGTCAGGCATGAATATTGCCTGTATATTTATTTATGCAACCTTCTATGCATTTTAGGATGTTTGAAATTATCTTCAGGAGGTACATGAGCACCACCATAAGCAATGTTTGCTAAGGTACTTACAGCATCACTTCAACATGGCCAAGATTCCTCTTTTTGATCAAGTTATAATTCCTCATCCTGAGTAATGGATCCCGCGTGTTTCAGACAGCGGCACCTCAGTTCAGGGGGTTATTTGTACCTGTCAGCTCTGCTGCAACAACTCACTGGGATCACATCCACCAGGTCACTTTAAATGGAAACACTTTCTGGTACAAGCAGGCAAGCCAAGGCCACACATACAGGTTAATGCCACTGGGTTTAAGCTGGTGGTGGTGGCACAGCTTGTGAGTGCCCACATCTGGGTTATCAAGTGGTGGCAGGGAAAGGGTGGAAACATCAAAGCCCTTTCCATGCCATAACCAGGGTGTGAGGAAGCCCCTGGTCCCTGGGAGAGTGTCCCACCCACCCCTGCAGTTGTGTCCATGCTGGAGGGCATCATGAGCTGCTCCATGTGGGCCAGGGGGACATAGGTAACAAAGGAGGGCACCACGGAAGGAAGTAATTAAAGCTGGATGAGGTGTTTCATCATGATTGCTGCTGGGGCGGAAGTCATCCTGGGAGATGGTGCACACCCATGAGCTGCCCAGGCTCAGCACCAGAGGCCCTTAGCACTGCTTTTTGTTCACGTTTCTTCAAACCATCTGAAGGGCAGAACCAGACCTGGAGACCTCAGCTCGCCTCCTTCAGCACCCGCATGTGGGATATTCCACACAGGGCACCCCGGACCAGGGTGTCACCATCAGGAGGCAGCGCAAGAGAAAGGGGGGCTTGGAGGGACCTGATTGCTAGTNGGAGACCTCAGCTCGCCTCCTTCAGCACCCGCATGTGGGATATTCCACACAGGGCACCCCGGACCAGGGTGTCACCATCAAGAGAAAGGGGGGCTTGGAGGGACCTGATTGCTAGTGAAAGGATAGGGTGGGTCTGAGGTCTGGCTGATGAGGGCAATCTGGCTTTGCCAAGCACAGGCGTCTCTGGCTCAGCACAATCTCAGCTCTCCCAGGACCACTCTCTGGAGGAGGGATGTCTTGCTCTGCTCTGTGAGTGGAGATGCAGCTCCCCTGCTCCCCCAGAGCAGAGGCTTTGCAAGGAGAGGGTCTCCAGACCAGAGATCCACAGGAGCTAATTTGGCTGGTTAAACAGGGGCCATAGTATACTCTCATCCTGGGGCAAGCTTCTCCCCTGGTCACTGACCCAGCACATCCTGTGCAGACAGGCATTTCCTCAGGGCTTGACCCAGCCAAGCACTTAACACACATGTTAAATCCAAAGCACATCAATAGGCTTACTCAAGCCCTGAAGTGCCTGGATTAGAGCCTGTTTGCGTATGACAAGCACAGCCTTCTTCGGCAGCTGTCACAGGAAGAGCATCATTTTGCATCACTTATTATATGAACATCAATTTGCAGCATAGCAGGAAGAGCCAAACAGGGGTATCTCATGCCAGCTGCTCCCAGGAGGAATTTGAACCAAGCATGCCCATTTTGGACAGATGCGATGGCTCAGGGGCGATGTGAAGCCGCTTTGCTCCATGTCGCAGTGTGGCCGTTGCTTGCAGGGCTCGGAGGGGACCACTTGTGACCATCCATGCACACACAGAGAGCTAATATAGGGATTTGCGTGCAATAAAATAAGCAGAGACATTAAACCAGGAGCTTTTCATCACCCCAGTCAGACCAGTCGCAGCATGACTAACAGGAGGCCAAGCCTATATTTACTGCAACTTATATATATCAAGAGAGATCCCATGAAAGACATGCAATCAACCTAATTGCTCTAAGGACAAATCCCTTCTGACACACACACCTGATAATATCAATTACCTTCCAAACAAACTGATTCAAGCTATGGGTGTTTTCAGAGGTGATAAACATTGTGGAAGGAGACTGGAGCTCAGGCTGAAAACACACTGGCAAAGGCATGAACCTGCAAGGGACAGCATCATCAGAGACTGTACAGTCATGTGCAACAGAGACCCCAGGATGGTCCATTCACATCTTCCTGCACACCACAGGCCAAAAGAAGCTTCTAGAGTCTCATAACAAACTTCAGATCTCTGGCAAAAAGCAAGTTGAAAGCTAGACTGTGCTGAAGCACACCTCTGTGTCAGAGCCTCCTGCAATAGCAGGGAATATGGTGAATTAAAAATGCTAAATGCAGATCCATTCTGCCCTGTGCTGGGTGCCCAGGTGACAGCAGCTCCCTTCAGGCAGCAGGTCAGCAGGAGGCCGTGCAGTGCTGGAGGAGAAGTGGATGACAGTACACCCATTGCTATTCATGGCTGTTTACAGAGCAAACCTCCCTGCTGCTGCACCCTATGGTCTCAGGAGGCTTTGTGCTCTTGCTGCCTAAGCCTATATTGCTGGTGTTGCTTAGCAGGACTGAGCTCTGTGGCTCTCCAGCACAGGTACCTCTCCATGATGGCAGCTACTGCAACCTTCTCCCTTGCACCAGGGAGAGTGTCCCCATCCCTGCAGGCTTTTGGAGCTGGATCAGGAGGAGCGTTTCCCATCAGATGGGTGGAAGTGGAGACACTGGGATGTTGGCTTTCGTTAATGAGCAGCATTTTAGGGCTAAGAGTATCTTTCAGTCTCTGTGGATCTTTGCAGCAGTTGTCCCACTCCACTCAGTGTCTTACACCCCAGTCTCACTCCTGGGAGGAAAAAGGAGGTGTGACAAGGGAGGAAGAGGATCCTGGCAGGAGTTCTGGGAAGTTAATTGCAAAGTAAGAAAGAATGAGGCAGGATGAAAGTGAAAAGTAAATAAAGTCACTGAAAGCAGCAACCCAGGAGTCTCAAAAGAGCTTGCTGTTAAAGCAGAAAGGAAGCCCAAGAACTACAAAAGCTTTTCCGTGCCTGTGAGAACTCAATGCCAAAGCAAACACACTCAAAAACACTGCAGAAAGCCACCTCACCATGAGGAATAGCTGTAGCTGAGGACTGGACTGACTTGAGCTGGGAAGGACCTACAGTGTTCAGTTTCTCCCAGGAGCTGAAGATCCTATGGCCAGCTGCAGCTGAAACACGGGAACAGAAGGAGAGGCACACAGAGCTAATGGGTCCTGGTCCAAAAGAACTAAAAATAACTCCTGGGGGAAGACCTCAGCAGGCGGCATGTTTCCAGGGATGCTGATTCAGGCAGGGAGACTGTCCTGAGCAGAAATCTCATTACAGCTACTTAGCTGCTCCTGCTAACCTGCCTCCTATCGCCTGCCCCAAGGGCTTAAGTGAAGAACATTCAGAATGAAATTAAGAAAGCAGGAATGTAGGCTGAATGTCTAAAAAAAAATCTCACTGTCACAGCAGGATGAGCCCAGCCTGTCCGCAGAGACCTTTGCTGGCACCATCACTGGCTGAGACAGAGCAGGAGCAGGAGCAGTCTTGCAGCCCCAGCTCCTCCAGCTCCAGCCAAACATCCCAGGGGTGCTTTCATCCCTGCCAGGCACCTCCAGGCTCCTGGTCCCTAGTGGATGGGGAAGTGGGACCCCCCAGAGCATGCTGTGGGCACAGGATGGGTTATTTCCTAGGCTGGGCTAGTTCCACATCTGCTGCTTGCTCTTGCTAGAGGTAGGAGCAGCACACACACCTCAGGGCTTGGAGTGGAGTTTCCATGGGAACGGGAGAGCACCTCTGCCCTGCATTCCACTGCCTGGACCAGGGTGCACAATAGCTCCCAAGTCCCTGAGTGAAAGGGTGTTCCTGGAGCACGTTTATTTACTGCTGCATCCCTTGAGCTGCTGCCGGAGCCCTCAGAAGCACTGAGGTCACACAGGAGCAGCCCTGTGGTAGCAGTGAAGCTTGAGCACGTGCTTTCCTAGCCAGCAGTTTACCATTTCTTACCCAAATCTGCTTCTGTCCCTCTTTGAAAACAAGCCAGCTCATTAGAATATAAACAACACTGGTGACCAGGCATCACTAATGGGCAGCAAAGCCTTCCTTGCTCTCCTATCACCATTGCCATCCTCTCCAGCAGGGATACCTGCACTGACTCAAGAAACCCTCAGGCTGGCAGAGCAATTAGAAGCTGTCATGTGCTATATGTCCTGTAATTTGGTGCACTGGCACAGGCATCTGTGTCGGTAATTATACATGTAGGGGGATCCACAGCGTTACACATAGGTGCTAGCATGAGCAAAGAGCCAAAGGAGAGCAGCTTTGCAAGAGCACAGCTGCGTGAGACATTTGGCACAGGTAGAAAATTCCTGCAATGTGTATTGGTGCCTCTCTGTGGAGGGTTGGTGGGAAATGACTACAGATATCTGCTTTTATAAACAAGAGCTGGCTAGCACATGCACAAATAACAGCATCTTTCTTCAGTTTTCCATCACTACTGCTATTGCAGTGCTGCTGTCCAGGCAGAAATGGTGTCAGAGAGTTACAGTTGTCTCTGGGAGGGGAAGTTCAGCTAGGATGAGAACTTCTTTCCAAAACACACATTAACAGAGCAGCAGCCACTGCCAGGTTTGAGTGAATGTACAGTCCATTCTGTTCATTTCTGGATACCTCTATGCCAGAGAAGGCTGAGTGTCTGTGAGGTCTGAAGGGGGGAGCACATCTCCAGCTCTCATGTGGACAGCCCTGTGTTCAAGCTTTAAAGCAGATGCCCAGCTTCAGTCATGGGCTCAGGGCCCAGCAACAGCAGAAACTGGGGACCTGTGGTTCACAATCATGGCAGGAGCCCATGAAGGCTGTCACCAGCCTCCAGCCCCAGAGGCTGTGAGGAGTTGATGGAGGCTCAGGAAGCAGGAGGTGGCAGCAATGCTTGCTTCTCAAAAGGGTTTTGTCCTGAAGACCTGCTTTCAGCAGTGAAGGATATTGGTACATGCCTCTTGGGGCTCTGGAACACTGGTCTGCCACACTGGGATGCTCTGACCTCAAAGACTGGGAGCTGGAGAGGGGATGTTATACTCTTCCAGGCTCTGTATGCACCTGCTGTCTGATCTTGGGTGAAACAACTATCCCATGTAATCGTTTTGGCAATGTAGATCCAGACTAATACTTAAATTCCCCAGAAAAAAAGAGACCATCTTTAACAGTGTTCCACTAGGACAATGCAGTATAATGATTTACAAAAGGGTGAGAACCTCGTTTTTATCTCCTGCTTAAATTGCTAGAATAATTAATTACTTCTGGGCACTTTTAATTAAGACACTGCTATATTGCTGGTTATGTTTAAAACAACATTGAATCACTACAATTCCCTGAAAGCAGCAACCACTGCCGCCTTTAATATTCCCATCGCAAACTGTCCTGGAAGTGTTATTTTATTTGTACACTTCAGTGGCCATTCCTAATTCTGCAGTTCAAATCAACACAGTGGTCTTTCCATTTCCCAAAATGACACCAAGGTACCTATGAGAATTACAGCTATCCAACCAAGTTATCACCCATCACATTAAAGTAGAAAGCATGAGGGGGACTTTCCAGTTTTAAATCCCCATTTTTGTTCCAAGATGAGCAAGAGAAAAAGGTTTCTGTTCTTCCCCATTAGCATCCCCAGACCGCACCCCTCTTCGCTCCATTCCTGCTGCTGATGCTCTGCGGGCACCTCCTGGTGTGAGGATTTTCCTTTGGGGGTTACAGAGTCTGGAGGAGAACCTGTGGTGTTGCTCACCCAGCACCCGGTGGGACAGGCTGGGACACCCAGGAAGCCTCACCAAGAGCTGAGCTCATTGGGGACTGCGATGGAGAGGAGAAAGAAGGAGACCAAAGCTCAGCAGCAGAAAGGTGCCCACACAGCGATGCCACCAGAGGCTGTAATGGACCTGAGGCCTCCATGGGATGCTGTGGTTGAACACCTCATCCCCACACTCCCTGGCTCAATAGTGCTCCTGCACAGCCTACAGGCACCAAGGACAGAGGCTGCCTTTTCCTCTGCTGGGTTATCCTAGCTTAACTCGTCATTTTGTGATGAGCAAAACCCATGTTTCCAGAGCTCTCCCTGCACAGTCATCACCAGGCATTGTGCACAGCTGGAGATCATGCTCACCTGGGCATTAAAAAGGAAGGTATTTTTCACCTGGTATCTCATTCCAGCCTCTCTCTGACGTGTATAGACAGAGGCTTTACATAAAACCTGGGGTAACACTGCATCCTTGTGTCAGGTGAAGCTAGACAGCAGTGTAACTTCAAAACTCAGCTTATAGTCACAGCTGGCCCCTCTGCACCCCACCTGTGTTCACGCCTTGGCATGTATGGATAGAGCATCTCCCACAGCATCTTTGGGAAATCTCTTGAGAGGACCTAGAGGTCTTCAGAAAGTCAGGAGGAAACTGGTGGATCTGAAATTTATTCAGAGGGAATCAATAAACCCGTGTTCTGGAGACCCACCACACAAGCAGTGTGTGTAAGCTGTCAGGACCAGCTCTGCCAACGCAGGCAGCTCTTCTGAAAGCAGACCAAAGGAGTCTACAGCATTGTCAGCTGAGTGTGACATGGGGCTGGATGCTGTGCTGACCACATGCCATAGTTGATGTTGTTCTTCTGCACTGAGCCTCCAAACACCAGTGACTCAGGGTAAGTGTAAGGGAAGTCATCCCTTCTGCTTTCTCTGGTGTTCACCTGCAATGCAACAATGACTGCTGACACCACCAACCCCCCTCTGTGATAAAAGAGATCTAATATAAAAACTAGTGTTTAAATGTGCTTTTAAAATCCAATCTGAGGGACTCTGGGTTTATATCCAACTAAACCATCCCACCAGCAGATCTCCTGTGCCAGGAGAAACGGCTGCTGCTGACATAGGAACATCAGAAAACCCAGGCACATAAGCAGCATCCAGGGACACGGAAGCATTTGAGAATCAGCACCAAGCACCTCCATCCTCTCACTCTCTCCGAGCAACACAGGTGCTCCGGCGCTTACCGCTCCCATTTCACTTTCTCGTTCATTGTACAATGGATGGCTGAGCTGGGGAAGCTGCCAGCCGGCAGAAATACCATTTCTGAACACTTCCACAGGCAGATGTGGCATCGCAGGGAAACCTGGCTCATTCCCAACGAGCCCCGCTTGCTGCAGAGCGGCGTGTCCATGCTGGCCTTTCATTTTCTAACCAATATCCAAGCGGGCAGTCGTACGGAAGGGAGACAGCAGAGGGCAGCTCCACCCTGCCTAACGCAGGCAATGCCGCTTGCCAGTGGTGGCTGCTCACGCGCTGCATCCAGGGCTCAGGCAGACACATCGGGATCGCGAGGATGGTGACAAGGGCCGTCTTCTGTCCTTGCTCCCCATTCTCAATGTCTCTGTGCAGTGAGGATGCACATAAGACTGCGTACATTGAGGATGAACATGAATGCCTGCCCTCTCTGCAGGGAAACTTGTGATCTGAGTGACAAAAATGCTGGGGTGCATCGTGTCGTTTTGGGCTGCTGAAGACTCAGCATGGTCCAGCTGTCCAGCAAAGGCTCAGTTTGTCCCTTGGGATGCCCCTGGTGAAGCTTTCTGCAGGGAAGGATGGGGTGGGCAGATGTAAGCCCAGTACCTGTGTGGGGTGCAGACCCAAGGATAGGTGACAGGACAGCAGGGATGCCAGCCTCATCCTGGCCTCGACAGGGGTGGTTTGAACTCTTCCTGCAAAAAGCCCATGCAGCCCATGCTAAAGCTTGAGTTGAATGCCTTTCACCTTCCTTCATGTCCAACCCTCATGGCAGGGAGGGCTGCCCCATCCCCACATGCCTGCTGCCACGCTGAAGTGCAGTAGTGACCTGGGCACACCTCGTGCACCAGAGCCACAAGAAAGGGCATGACCTTGTTAGAGATGTATTTTCTGCAAATCCTTCTTGGGTAACTGGATGAGAGGAGCCCCAGAACTTACAGAAACACGATTGAAGAGGGGCAGTGACAGAAGTTTCAGCCTAGCAATCATTTATAGCCTCTCTTTCACAGTACCTGAGACGTGGACAATTTGTTAGGTGACTGGCACCCATGTGTGGCAAAGAACCTTGGGCTGGAAACTCCTGCTGGCTTCACCAGGGATTTTGTTACCCTCCCAAAGGCAAAGGCAGGCATGTACCACCGGGACCCATCTTGTGCTGCAGGTGTTTTCTGTTCCCTCTCTCCCGAGGTCCATTTCAGAATTGAGATCCTGACTTCCACTGTGTTTTACCTGCATATGCAATACTTCCCGGGAGGGTTTGGCTCCAGAAGCAATCAGACAGCAAACAGCAGCCACCACCATCATGTTTCCATCCAAAACATACAGTCTGATTCCCCAGCACCAGTGAAGGCTGCCGGAGACAGAGCATGTTTCCACCCTGAAAAGTCAGCAGGGAAGAGGCCCCTCGAAACATGAATAAACCGAGAAGAAGAATTAACTACAACAATTAATGTGGCAACCTCTGTTGCTATTTTGTACCCCCAGGGATAGGAAAACACCTGCAGCTCATTGCATTGGTTCTCCACAGCGTTTGTAAGGAAACGCTGCTCATCCCACTGATGCAAACCAGAGGCACCAGGTCATGTCACACACACATGGTCCCAGTCCAGGCTGTGGCAGAGCAGCGTGGCCACGAGCAAGCCCAAGTGTAGCACAGCGCAGGGAGCTCATCCAGCTGCAGCACCATGGGGTTACTACTGGTGACACAGGCACCCAGCAGATGTAACGCAGCTCTTCCTAACAGAGACTGGCACGGTGTTTAGAATCCAGGACATGTATTCCTGCAGCAATACGTGTCCAGCAATATTTGGGAAATGGTGAAAACTGAGGACCTTCATTTTGCTGTTGCAGGAGCCGTCCTTGGCAGATTGGCCCAGTGAACAAGCCCTTTCCCCTTGGCTGGTGAGAAGACATGCCCCATCCTTGAGGACCTGCTGTGCCTGTTTCCCTTTTCCATGATGGCCCCAAGTCCATTAATAGAGGTTTGTGCAGCCTGGGGTTACTCAAGAGAACACACTTAACCAAGGTCACCCCTCTGTTGGCAAGCCTGAGCCCAGGGATCTGCTCATGGATGCTGCAAGACCAGCACTGCCCAACAGGAGTGATTGTGGTAGGGCAGCTGGGGTAGCAAGATATCCCAAATGGCAGCTCGTTTTTGGAGAAGGACCAACAACCATCACCAGGCATTTACCAAACAAGCCCTGGCAGAGATTAGCTGAAATGTTATAACCCATCCCTGAGGTCAGGGAGCTCTGGAGCCTCTCACCCTTGAACCCATACCAAAATCCCCACTGACCCTCCCCTGGCCTCTGTGCATCCCTTGAGCATCTCGTCTGAGTGCCTGCCCGCTGCTGCCATTGGAGACACATCCTTATTTCACTGCCATGAGCTTTTCTGTCATAAGGCCCTGAGCAGAGATGTCTGTGGGTTTAGAGGGGCTCTCCTCCTGAAGAACCACACTGCTGCTACATGGGCATCACAGCCCAGAGCCTCAGCAAAGAGCAGACCTCCCTGAGTCACTAAACTCCTGTCCCCCAAGGAGCAGCTCACTCTCGGGTGCACACTGGAGGCACGCGCATCTGCAGCAGAAGGTGGGAAAAGGGAACATTTAGCTCTCAAGTATAGAGCAAATGTTCAATACATAGGACTGGTTCTGAGCCATGACAAAGCTGTGTTTGAGTCACCAGTGCCCTGGGGCTACTTCCCCGGTGTGCAACTGGTAGTGTGTGCAACATAGCAGCTGCTGAGCTTTGCTCTGCACACTGTGGGTTTTGCTTGAGCACTTCTGCTGCCTGTCTGATCTGCTTCTAGATAAGCATGAGGCACGGTCTGATGCCATTGGGGATGCCTTGGATAGGGCAGCCCAAGCCCAGCCCTTAACCAGGCACTAAGGAAAGATCTTCCAGGGAGGCAGGGCAGAGACAGGTAAAGTTTGCTGGTACCATTGCTTGCCCCTTGCAGTCCCCCTCTTTGTCCTATTTAATTTGTCACAGATTAGCGCACTTGAAACCTCAGCCCCTGCCAGTTCCATCCCTGCTGCGCTCTGGACCAGCCTGGTGCTGGGGAGACAGCAGTCAGGAGTGCTTCCCAAGAAATAATATGCATGTGGAACGAAGGTCCCAGGCCAGCACTGTGATGTCTTTGGATTCAGGCACCATTTGCATGATGGCACGGGCTGACTCAGCTTCCTTCAAGGTTACTGGCAGACTGATGTGCTTGATGGGACTGTGGTTGGTTTGTTTGGATGGCCTATTCCCTGTCACATAATGATGACAGTCTGCTGGGGTCTGATTTTGCCCAGTTTAAAGCAAAACAGAGCCTCTTACCTAGCATATGGCCAGAGCTCTGCTCCTATCACCAGCTCCCCTCAGCATCTGTGGTACCATGGTGCCCTGCTCGCAGCTGGGATATTTATTTTTCTGGTGCAGTGCTGTGTTCTGGCTTCAGTCTGAGAACAGCACTGATAACACACCGATGTTTTAGTTGTTGTTCAATAGCACTTATCCTGACCAAGGGCTTTTCAGTCTCATGCTCTGCCAGTGAGGAGGGGCACAAGAAGCCGGGAGGAAGCAGAGACAGGACACCTGATCCAAACTAGCCAAAGGGGTATTCTGTACCACAGCACATTGTGCCCAGTATAGAAATTGGATGGAATCACCCAGAAGGCCCAGATCACTGCTTGGGTCTGGCTAAGTACTGCTCAGTGGGTGGTAAGCAATTGTATTGTGTATCACTTGTGTTTTTCTCTCAGAAGCAGGGTTTAAGACAGAGGGGAAGTCCTGCAACCATCTCTGCCCTTCGCACCTCTTCTGCCAATACACATTAGCAGTCATCCTGCTTTTCACAAAAACAAGTAAAAACACAAATGCGCTGAACAGAAATCTGGAATATTCCTTCAGATTACCTGTCAGCCAGACGCTCATTAGCTACATCCCTGTTAGCATCACGAGACTGGCAGGCAGCATTCCCCAAGCCTGGAATTCGGTGGCCAACCATGGGTCATCCATGCTGACTGATTTAACAAACCCTTCCTAGGGATGCTCTGGGAGTTAACATGGGACAAGGACCTTTCCCAGTAGGTAACTTTAGTGCAGACACCCTGTTCTGGGGGGCAGAGAGCTCAAACACACAGGAGTGAACCGCTCTGGTCTAGCTGCTACAGAGCCAGAGAACAACGCAGGGCACTTTCCAATCAGTGATACAGACACAACCACCATGTCCTATATCCTGAAGACCCCCAGACAAGCATGTGTGAGGTCCAACATGTCACACTGCACCCTTGTCTGTGCCAGGGCTGTTGTTCTGCTCTCCTCGGGCAATAGCCACAACATGGCAAGCACCTGATGAGAAGCCAGCTGCAGGCCTCTGCTCTGTGCCCCAGCACTTCCCATCAGTGGGTGGATGCCCAGAGAAGCAGAGATGTGTATCTTGGGTGGCATTTGCCCACAGGTCACCTCCTGTCCCCTTCTGGGAAGTTCCTCACCTGCTTTCAGGTCTCTGCAGGGCCTCTGACCCAAGACAGTGGGGTATACACAACCTTTCCTATGTGATCATGCCAGTGCAGGAGCTTCGGGGTGAATGCCAGGGCCAGGTCTTGACTGGGACAACTTGGACTTGATTATTTTAGATGCAATTGTGGTGTGTTTGTGTAGCTGCTGGTATGCACTCACTCCACTGGTGAGCATGGTCAAACAGGTCACACCTTCTTCTTCGTCCCCTCTGCTCCATGCTGTGATAGCCTGTCCAGTTTGAAACCTCGTTAGCTTAATTTAAGAGGTTATTTTGTGAGGAAGACCGATCCATGCCAAAGCTAACACAGGAAAAGAACTGTCATCTGCTTCCTCTTTATGAAGTGCTATTGCTATGCTGAAAACATGCCCTAAACCCCTAATGTTTGATCCAAGATGAAGACACTGTCCAGCAACAATGAAACCACCTACAGTTATGCTCCTAGCCCAGGCCAGCGAAAACACAGGATCTTTCAAACTTCTAATGCTTTGGAGACACTGTCGTGGGAGACACTTCCTGGGAGACATCGTCTTTGGAGACCCCATAGATGTGAATAGTTTGTTATGCAGAACCAAAGTTCCCACAAGAGACCATTTCCTGGTGCCAGCATCATTATTCAGTAAACTGCACATGCATCCAGTGTCTTCATGGAAAACCAGACCAAAATAGCCATCCCTGGAGAAGCTGTTCCAGAGTGGCTGGCTGAATAGGTAGAGTGAAACCAGCTTTAGTCCACAAGTTGTTTATTCAGAATTAAATCATTCTGCTTCAGAGTAGAGTCTACATGGGGGTTGCTCAGGAACAGGTTATTCTGTTACAGATATGCCTATCCCTCTGTGACCGGGTGACAGGAAGTCCAACATGAGGCTAAAATGCACATTAAGATGGAAGAAGAAAAAATAACAATACAAATAATAATAAAAGCCCCAAACAAAACCTCCCAGAGCAGGTCCAGGCGCTGTGACAGTGAATCAGGGTACCAGAGCTGAGCCACCCAGCACCTGCTGCAGCAAACATGCTGCCAAATCGGTGTGACAACTCAGGGAGTGAAGGGGCAAGGATGATGGCTACGAGCTGAGATGCTCACAGGATTTGCTGCTTCTGACCATGTGCTTGCAAGGATGCAGGGTGAGACCTGCCAGGGGGCAGGTGACACCCACAGTAAATAGTGACTCTGCTGAAGGCACGCTATGCATATGAATAGCTCCCACCTGCCTGAGCTGTGCCACCCCAGCCTCTGGTTTACAGTCTTTAGCCTTTGGCAAAAAGAGGACTCGCAGGGAGTGATGCTGCTGGGCTGGCAGGAGGCACCCAGCCAAGCAAGTGGGGCGACTTCTGCGGCCAGGTAAATGGTGTTGCTTCATCAGGCAGCAGCCTCTGGATCTGGATCCAGCCTGTTCTCACCTGGACAGGTTCACTCAGGGCATGGGAGGGTGAAAGCAGCCAGGACAAACAGCAAAACTGAAAGGGACAAATGTGGGTGCCAGAGCCCTGCCTTCACCAAGCACAGCACCAGCATCCAGACTGAGTGCAGGCAGCCACCGGCGTGCTGAGCTGCGGCTGGGCTCAGGGATGCTGCCAGCCAGCAAGGGCATGCGTCCCAGCCTCCAATGAGCTCCATGTGTCTGAGCAGAGCCTGCCACAAAAAGCCACAGTGGAGTGGGAAGAGGCAGAGGGAAGCAGGGTCTGCTGTGAGTGGGGCACCAGAAAGGCTTTTTCCTGGAGGCTTTGCTGCAGGCACTGGAGCATCCTCTCTGGTTATGAGAAGGATGTGCTGGGAGCAAAGAGATCAGCTCTGACCAGCCTGTGCCACGGGGAGGTAAAATATCACTGGGAAGATGTAAGGGTTCACAGATAATATCTGGCTTTTTGAGCTTTACAATGAAATGCTGAGCTCCTCATCTAATTTACTACCCCATTAAATATATCAACCAACAACATTGTTTTATAATCTCCCCCAGGGGAAGTTAACCTGCTGCCTCATCCTGCAAGAGCTGCAGTAAATGCTGGAGGTTAGTCCAGAGCTGTCAGTGACCATACTGTGTGAGCCCTGCCAGCCAAAATTACACAGCACCCACAGTCCACAAACATCATGCCAGGCTCATGCCACTACCATGGCAGCCGCAGCTCTGGCCTTGGTGTGACAGACACCTGCTCACACCATGCTAGCAGACAGCCTGCCCCCAGAGCATCACCCCTGCAAAGCCCTGGGACCGCCAGCAGCATGCTGAGGCTGGTGTGGTGTTGACCCTAAAGTGTCTTTAGACTTCCTGACACCTCCTCCTGGTGCTGCCACAACCACCACCTCCTTCCCAGCCTGCAGCATAGGCTGTGGGCACACTGCTCCTTGACAGACCCTCTATGGTATTCCTGGTGTGGTGACATGATGACAAGGTTGCACATCTTATAACACAGGGGTGGTCAGGCTCCAACTGGGCTCGGGGGACCCTGTGGCCCAAACCCACCCCCTGCTCATAGCATCCAGTGCAAAGGCTGGAATAAGAGGGTGAGATTACCCCACCTCACTGGTAGGGAATGGTGGCTTGTGGGTGTGGGGATGTCACTGGTAAACCAGGATGTGTCCTCGCTTCCTGCTGGCCACCACAGAGCTCAATCCCCAGCAGTGCACTGGTCTTCCCAGTGCTCCCCACTGACCCACCAGCTCAGGGAGGGACTTGATGTGAGCCTGCAAACACCATAGGAGGTGACATGACCCTGCACACCAAGTGCTGCCCATGGGAGCACCTTACCTCTGTTTTCTGTAGCAGTGGCCACAGCTATCTATGTTCTCCTCTTGCACCCTGTAGCTACATTGAGATAGGAAAAGGCACGTGGATTACAGGAGAAAAAACACCATGCTGGAGCAGCTGCTGCCAAAACACTGGGTTTTGGTGCCACTTCCTTCTGTGTGGGCCTGAACTGGGGTTGAAAAAGCAGATGTGGAGAGGACTGCAGCCTGGTATGGGCAGCAGTGAGTGCAAGACATCAGACGGTGCCTGCAGGCAAAGTCTGTCTCAGGTGTGTGACCATTGCTTCCAGACACCCGTGGCTCTGCTCACTCCTCAGCAGCCACCAGACACAGCAGCCTAAGCTGCTAGACTGCAGGAGATCCTGCTGGGAAGCTGCAAATACCACACACAGCAAGGAACCCTCAGCATGCCCTATAAGGCTTGCTTGGGAAGTTATCAGTGGTTCCATGCACAGGATCTCCTCACTGGTAAGACCTGAATGCCTGTAAGCTGGCGTATGGGGAGCATCGATAACCAGGAGAGATGTCCTTCGCTCCTGCTCCATGTCCTTGAAACTAGCAAGGCCAATGTCAGCAGAGTTTGGCCGGGGAAGTTTTGATGCTAGAAATTTCACCTGGTTTCTCTAAAGGAGAGAGAAATGTCCTGTTTGCCAGGATGGCCAACAATAAGGCATCAATGTGTCATCATTCCTTCTGGCTCCGGGGACCTCACTTCGCCTCCTCTCCCCTGACATCTCAACTCCTCCAGCTTTTCCCTGGGCAGTTGGACCATGCAACCACCACAACAGCACCTTTGCACCACAGCCATGAGAGCACAGGGCAAAGGATGCACAAGGTCACACATTGTCAGGACAAATCCAACAACCCCTGAGATGTGAACCCCTAAGAGACAGTCACCCCAGGTATTAGCTGGGGTTCCCTGAGCAGCTGTTTGATGGGAAAAGGAAATGCTTCAGGCACAAGCTTCAGCTAACACTAGCTTGCGATTGGCTTGTGCTGCATGGTAAAACTCCAGCGTTGCCATGGTTTTCTAGGTTTCAAGAGGTGTTTTGTTCTGTACTGTTAGTTTTTCACAATCTCCTTGTCTTAACTCTTTCCACAGGTTGATCAAAGATAGTTAAAATGGGGGATGCATTTGTAAAAATGCTCTAAAACTGTTACCTGTGATACACAGAGTGAAGGATGCTCTCAGGGAGACACCAGGAGCTGTAAAAAGCATTTGAATGGCATTGTTAAGGCTGTATCTTAATGCCACATTGGGCTATTCTGCGCAATGGCTGTATCTTCAAGACTTAAATCACAGCATGGATGCTCTCCCTGCCCACGGAGCTAGAGCCTGTTCCTACTGCCTGCATCCCTGTGAATGTACAAAACTTGCTCTCATTTCTGTCCAGCCTGAGAGCTCTGCAGATCCTTTGTGGGTCTCTGAGCCTAAAAAGCAGCAGCAGACAGGCTTCTGTTGCATTAGGCACTCCACTGATAGGCAGGAATCATTAAAAACCAGAAGTCATAGGTATTTATTTTCTCCTGAAAGCACAAGCAGCAGGGGGCTGAGCTGAATGACAGGGAACATTTCAGCTCTCAGAGCTGTTGATTCACTGCAGAATGCCTCCCTCACGGGGGCTCGCCTGGTCTTCTCGTAGGTACTGAGGATGCTGGGGCTGGCTGGAGAGTGGGTGACCAGGTGCTCTTGGATCCCACAGGCTCTTCATGAAGATGGGACTCCAACAAAAACCACTGCTCCACAGGGAATGCAGTTTCATATGGTGTAGCTATTGGGAAGGATGGAAAATGCTGTGCAGGAGCAATGTACCCATGAAAACTGCAGCTTTGCAAGTCCTTAGTGGGTCACAGCAAAGCTCAGAGCCACCCTGCTAAGTCTCTTCCATGACCATAGTGAACCCCTTTTGGCCAACAATCTCTTCTTGGCCTCTCTGGTCCCTTGTTTCTCATTCCAGAGAAATGCCTCCCTTTCTTCTCAGCAGCCTCCCCTTTAATCAGCAGCTTTCACAAGAGCTTCAGGATCTTCCCCTTCTTTTTTAGCTTCAGTCCCATTTCTCCAGCGATCAGGTGATACTTCATGCAAATATCTTCATAGGTCAAGTCACTTCAGATGCAAGCTGTTGGAGATGAGAGAAGTAACAAGTTGTTGTCAAGTCTGCTCAGTTTCTATGGCAGCAAGAAGAGAGGTTTTTCATTAGGCCCCACTTTTGAGATGCCGCCTCCGGAGCTATTCCCAGGCTTTGGCAGGCAATGGTCCCCATGCAGCCTGTGGCTTCAGGACCTGCCAGACCCGCAGAAATGCTGCTGATGGAGGTGGCTGCCAGTCTTTGTTCTCAGGATGGTATGTGCAGCTCTCCAGTCTTGTATCTCAGGAGATCAGTACACAGCAGGAGCCTTAGGGCTGAAGTGTTACTGAGGGAGCATGGGGGGAATAGGAAACTTTGGTGAAGACAGCCCAGTAACTGACCTAAAGGGAATAACATCTGTCCTCCTTCAAGCAGTCTCATGGGTAAAAGATGCTGGCTTCATCGCTATGACCTAAACCCAAAAGACTGTCTTTTCACAAAGATGTGAGAAACTGAAAAAAGGATTAAATGCTGCCACTCTGCACAACTTCTGCAGACCTTCAGGTTCTTCAGGGCTGAAAGTGCATAAACACAAACTTAAAAACCTGGAAGAGCTTTGCAATGGTGGAATAACTTCTGTAACATTTCTCTGTATGTACCCCATACAAGCTCAGGCATGTTGGGTGTCAGGTCACCAGCATGGCTGCTCTGCTAGGAGTATTGTTGGAGACAGAGCCTTCTCTGGAAGCAGAATACTCCTGCATAGCTGTTTGTTTGGAGGTATCCTCCAAGATGTTGTTTTGAGATTTCCACAGATACAAAGCGTTTCTGTCAGGTCTGTGCTGACAGAGCACACCTTTGTTAGATGCAGCCCAATATTGTTGGTTTCAGTCTCAGTTTCATTGCACTGATAGGCCAGAGTGGTTGTTCCCTTGACCAAAACACACATTGCCTTTGAGAATCAAGTGTCAATATGCTCTTCTCTCTTTGCATACCAGAGAAAGCCCTTCTGAAGTCCCATGAGGCTGTGTCTGGAGTACATAGTATGGTAGCTGTGCTTGGAGAGGGAGAAGGAGCCTCTGCTAGTACAGGAGGTAGGGTCAGGGAATCAAATGGTGAATACCATTCTGGGGGAGCTATGAGGGTCCTGCATCCAAGAAATGAAGTTAGGTGAGATGACCTGCACCTCTTACACCCTCTCACGTCACCCCAATCTTGCCTAATGATGCTCACTGGTCTCTTCATCAGTGCAAATGACCTGAGCATTAGTTAAGTACACAGGCCAAGAGGTCACAAAGATGCAGTGTCAGTGTCCAGGTCTGACCTGGTGCAGCTCCTGCCTCTACAAATGCTTCTAGGGCATCTGAGGCATTCTGGACCTCCTTTATGCGTTGGCCTTGTCCAAGGTAAAATGCTGCCTGATGGGCAGCAATTCCTATGTCAAAAAAGTCATCTTCATAGCCTGGATTTCAAGAAATCATGGCTGTTGTTAACTTGCTGCCATTGTCCTACAGGTTAGTTCAAATGAGTTGGAAAATGACAGAATAACTGAGGTCAGAAGGGTCCTCTGGTGGTTATTGCTTAGCAGCCCAGATCTAAGTAGGTCCAGTTACAGCAACCTGATCAAGGCCCTGACGAGTCTGAATACTTTCAAAGACAGACACAACCACTTCTCTGAGCAGCCTGTGCCACCCTCACAGTGCCAACCTGATGCCTTACATCTACATTTCCAGTGCTGTCTCTCATCCTTTCACCAGGCACCTCCCATAAAGATCTGGCTTCATATTCCCTGTTACCTCCTGCAGGGTACCTGTAGCCAAAAACCTGATCTCTCCTTTGTCTTTTTCTCCTACGACTGAATAAGCTCAGCTCTCTCACCATCTCCTGGTACTCCATGTGCTCCAGCCATCTTGGTGACCCTCCATCAGGTTGTCTCTAGCCCATCAGTTCCCCAAGAGTTGTCTCTATACCAGTGCTCCCATTCCTCCCCTGAGGGAAAGACAGCCTTCCACATGGGTGCAATGATAAGCACACACAGTAAGGGCAAGACTGAGAGTGTCCTCAGTGTCCAGGTTCCCAGAACATCCAAGCACCAGAGCTCAAAACCCAGTGCTGCACCAGCAGGTCAGCAGGGAGGAAGGAGACATCTTGTTGTGAGAGCAGAAGCAGTGCAACAGGGCTTACAACAGCCCAGAAGTGCCACCTAAACTAGAAAACTTGGGATCGCCCCCAAAACTATAAAGCCTATTTTACAGATTGGGAAATGAGGAAGAAGGAACTATCTCACAGGAAGCCTTCAAAGACCAGGAGACTTGACCGCTGGGCACAGGGCGTGCTACCCCTGAGCTGCCTAGGGTGTCGTGGTTTAAACCCAGCCGCGCAGCTCGTTCACTCACTCAACCCCCCTTTCTTGCCCTCCTCCTGCTCCCAGAGGGATGGGGAGGAGAATCCAAAGAGTGCGACTCCCACAGGTTGAGATAAGAACAGTTTAGTAGCTAAGGTATAACACAAATCACTGCTGCTGCCACCAATATTAATAATGATAAAGGAAATAACAAGGGAAGAGAATACAGCACCTCAGCACCCACTGACAGATAACTCATCCCACCCTGCCCAACCAAGCACTGACCAATACCTAGTTCGACCCCGCAGTCCCTAGCCCTTCCAGGTAACTCTCAGTTACATCCTGGGCATGACGTGCTATGGTATGGAATACCTCTTGGGTCAGTTTGGGTCAGGTGTCCTGTCCCTGCTTCCTCCTGGCCTCCCCTCCTCCCTGGCCAGAGCATGAGGCTCACAAAGTCCTTGCTCAGAGTAAACATCAGTATTGTCAGCTCTGTTCCCAGGTTGAGTCAAAACACAGCTGCACCAGCTACTAAGAAGGAATAAAATTGACTGCTGCTGCTAAACCCAGGACACTAGGGGAATCCCTCAGAGGGTGTAGAGTGGTTGGGGTCAGGTCACTGTCCCTCATACAGGAAGACGGGGCTTAAGCTGAGGACATGCACCGAATATGTATTTTCAAATGACACAGTGACCCTGCTTTCAGCAAGGATCAGCAGGCACAGGAACTGGGGAATTTAGGAAAAAACCCTTCTGCCTGTGGAAGATTTTGCGTGTAAAAGACAAAGAGCATAAAGGGCTGGGGTGCCTTCACTGATGGCACCACACACTGTGCAGGGCTGATTTAGCAGAAAGAGCAGAGGTTGCCTCATGCCTCCACAGAGCCTGATGGCCCGATTTAGCAAGGGTGTTCCCTGCGCAGCCATGCAATATAGGAGAAGGTCACCCTGCACACTGCATATCAGCTGTGCCTGGTGCACAGCCTGCCCACCACACAGGAGCCTGCACAGCAGCAATAGGCTCTGAAGGGGAAGAAACAGTTTCCTCAGCATTTTATTTCAACTAATGCGTTCAAGCTAGTATCACACTGTGCTATTAATGCTGCCCCAGTTTGTAATTCAACTTTCATGTCGGCTCCATTTTTCTCTTTTTAATACCACTATCTAGCCTTAATTTCTTAAATGTGGGACCTATTTTGCTGTGTGCTGTAGCAGAAAGAGCTAATTTGGTCCTTCTGTGTATAAGCAACAAGACGGTGAAGTGGAATAGAAGGCAATTTTATCTCCGTGTACGTCCTTGGTCAGGTTGACACCAGAATACTGCATCCTGCTGAGATGCCATATTTTAAAGGGGACATCAAAAAAATGGAGCGGGTGAAGAAAAGAGCCATAAAAAATGGTTTGAGAGCTGAAGAAAACCACTTACAGGGAGAGACTTCTAGAGGTCAGCCTCTGTAACTTGTCAGAAAGAAAACCGAGAAGTGATTTGATGATGTGTGTAAGTACATGTGTGGAGAGAAAATATGGGATGCTAAGGGGGTACTAAAAATTTCGTCCAAGAAAGGCACAGAGATAGGCAGTGATGGGCACTGGAGAATGCTGAGCTGAATCAGAAACGAGGCTCACTTTTAAACCACAAGGATGTTAACACTCATGAGAAAATTGCAAATTGAATGGTGGGTACTGCATTTCTTGATGTGTTTGAGACAAGCTTGGGTGCTAATTCTGCACCTCAGGATAAGGGCAGGGGTTCCTGGGGATGGAAATGGAGGTGACTTTGCCTGAATACAACCTGAGAGGTAATGGAATCTGGCTTCACAGAAACAAAATTCCACATTTCATTTCATTTCATAAGCCTTTTTTTTTTTTCCTGGTTGCCCATCACTTTCTTAGACAATATCCCTGGGGAGGCAACTCAGACCCTAATGCACTAATACACTGTTATCAAGCTAAGTGGTCACTTTAAGATAGGGGAGGGATATGGGGAGGGAGAACTGGGGTTCTTAGACACACAAGGGTATGAGGCTGGATGCTGTGAGCTGCTTCCATGTGAACACCTTCAGAGCTGTGGGGCTAGGAGAAAAACATCATTATGTCATCAGGCTCCTGAATGGAACTTTTCCCACTGCCTCTGCCAGTGGGTGCCAGCAGCAGCTCCATGAAGCAGCTCGTAAACTCCTGTCTTCAGTGACAGAAGAACGGGATAAAGGTTGTAAAGCCCAAACCATGGCAGCACTCATCCGAACTGGGTCTGGAGCATCCCTTCAGTGCACTCTCCTGCTCACTGGCAGAATTGCTCTTTCACTGCCGATCATGGGAGCAGCTCCTAGTTCAGACACACCTCACTGGGATGGGGTCTCCACAACATTTCCAGGTTTACTCTGTGGGAATGTTTGTATTCTTCCCCTTGGTGTTTAACACAAATATCCCATACGTTAACTTGAGCCTGTTTCCCTCTGCCTTACGCACAGCAGGCACCAAGGCTGATATACCCTCTCCCTTGTTACAAATTTTTGGTACGTTTTCTTTTATAGATTTTTAAAGATTTTTTTTTAATATTGATTTTTAAAAACAGATTTTAAGAAAACCCTATCAAGTTTCTTAATGCCCTTAATGTTTTCTTCTTTAAAACATAGTGACCCCCATTATGTGCACTTCCCTTCACAGACCATGTTTCTCTGCACTTCTGCTTCTTGCTGCCTTTCTATGGAGGCCCTCAGATCCCCCATATTCTCCTAACCGCAGCACCAGGATTGGAGACAGATGCTCAAGGGGGTAGGACAAGAGGCCCTTTCTTCCACCAGGAGAGCAGGATACTAGTCCCTCACTCCAGACTGGTGATGCCTTCAGACACCCTGCACTGCTGCTGCTGCTCTAGTTATGCCCCTGTCCTGCACATGTACACTTAATAAATACACCCCCGATTATCTAACTCCTCATTAGTAAACACAGACCTTTTAAAGGGCTCCTACACGTCTGCATCAGAGCAGCAACACGTCAGAAAGCCGCAAAGAGAAACTTCCAATTAAGCTCACTTTGTAAATCATCTGCGGTTTCTAAACAAGCCTGGCACATACACATTCCTCTTGGGCTTCCGATGGCTGCAGTCAGCACTTTGCACACTAACTTTTGCAGTTGTTTTAAAGCTAAAGCTGCTCTGAGCAACAGCCACATGCCAGGCATCCAGCCCCCAGCTATAGCTGCTAGACACACAAATGGAAAGCTGCTGGGCATGTAAAGCAACTATTAAGATACCCTGGTTCTAAAAACTTCCTCAAGTGCTTATGAACCTCAAAAGTAGTTTGAACTCTTTTGCTCCCCAATGATTTCTTGCTCTCTTTCAGGACACATTTCTGCAGATGGCCACATGTGGAAGGTTTCTGTTGGCTCTTGGAGTCAAGGGGTCTTCAAGAATTGAGAGCCTGGCATGGCTTTGAATCCCTTCCAGCTGAACTCTTGTGCTCTGCAGCCCCTGCATGGCTTAAGACATTTCAGTATTTGCCAATACGTGAGCAGCACATCCCAAGGAACCCTAAATCAAAGGCGCCATAAGCTCCATGTACACAGCATATAAAAACGTGTCTGAGGGATTTGTGTTGGATGAACAAGATGGTTCTGCACACTCACTAGCTGCCTATTCCTCTCTGTACAGGAAAATTACATGGAAACTCTGAGGCTTAAAGAGAAAACAAGGCTTAAATGTAAATTCCTAATGAGTCCTGAGAGACTGGAGGAGATATTGAAACATTTGTTTCATAGTGTGCTGAACTCATTCTGAAGGAAAGAATGAATTTGTCTCCAGGTAAAATTGATTGTGAAAAGCAGAGGTTCCCAGAGATGCTCTCTGCCATGTAGTTACAGCAGCTGGAAAGCCCTGGTGGGAGCAGAAATCCTTCAGGAAGCTGAGCCAGGAGACACGTTGCTGTCTGTCTTTGGGAGCATATGGAAACGGTCCCAGCCTTGTCTTCACAAAGACCATCCTGCATCCTGCAGTGCCCCAGTTTTAGGATTTGGTTTTACTGTGTGTTAGCAAAAGTCACTAGCTATGAGAAACCATGATTTGACAACCAATCATAGAATCACAGAATCACTGAATGGTTTGGGTCAGAAGGGACCTTAAATCTCACCCAGTTCCAACCCCCTGCCATGGGCAGGGACACCTTCCTCTAGACCAGGTTGCTTAAAACCCTGTCCAACCTGACCTTGAAAAAGATATATAAACTGCGAACCTGTTGTCCCAGAACATGAATCACAGTCAGAGCATGCCCGTCATCTTCCTTTTAGTGTACTTGGTATAAGCAACAACGTCAGTGATCACCTTCTCCAGGAGCTCCCTCAGCCCCATGCAGGGTAGATCAGCTGGAAGGGAGCCACTGCGGACTGCCAGAACTCCCCTGAGCAGTCCCAGCAGAGCAACATGACAGAAACCCCACAAAACAGCCCCAATCCCTGAGGAGCAGGAGTGCAATAGCTTTATTCCCACCTTGGCTGTAAAATCACCACCAGACATGAAGGCAATCTGTTGAACAGACTCAGTCTAAGCGAATTCATTTTTTGCATAATAGGGTTTCTGGTGCCAAGCACTTAACGGCTCCCTTTGGGAAGCTGCAGCTTGGTTTTGCTTCTGGGCAGCTCAAGAGGAAGGATCATGCCCTGGAGAATCATGTACCAGCACAGTCCTTCACAGAGCAACTAATTACTTGTGACAGTGGGGACCTGAGTGATAACGTGGGCCTGGCTGGGCCTCGTGCATAGACAGGAGAAAAGCAGGGAGAGGGACACTGGCAGAAGGTAGATGTGATCCATCCTGTCATTCCACACTCAAACTCATCTCTGGTTCCTGGTGGCCATGCTAACTACCCCTGGAACTTTCTAGGTGGTCCCTAACCATTTTCTGGGCAGTATCCAAACATCCTCAGAAATGCTATGGTCTCAGACCATGTGGGTGCACCCAGCTGCATCCCCTGAGAACAGAATCATAGAGTCATAGAATCACAGAATAGTTAGGGTTGGAAAGGACCTTAAGATCATCTAGTTCCAACCCCCCTGCCATAACCAGGGACACCTTACACTAAACCATGCCACCAAAGGCTCTGTCCAACCTGGCCTTGAACACCGTTGGCTATGGAGCATTCACAGCTTCTCTGGGCAACCCATTCCAGTGCCTCACCACCCTCACAGTAAAGAATTTCTTCCTTATATCCAATCTAAACCTCTCCTGTTTAAGTTTTAACCCATTACCCCTTGTTCTATCACTACAGTCCCTAAGGAAGAGTCCCTTTCCAGCATCCTTGTAGGCTCCCTTCAGATACTGGAAGGCTGCTATGAGGTTCTGTGCTATGAGAGAATCTCCAAATCTCTTCTTTTGCTGGAGAGCTGCCACATCTTCCCTCCCTTTCCTGTGTATCCCACCACCTACTATCATCTCAGTTATCTAATGAGCCCTAGTTGCTGTGCAACAGCAATTCACCTAAGCCTTCTGCCCTCCTGTAGATCATACAACCAACTGCTTGGTTCATTTGTTTGCTAACAGCAGCATACCATGATGGCAATTCCTTTCTTTCCTTGCCTTTACCAGGTAACTTGCTGTACGCAGCTTATGGACCCATAGTGCACACTGCTGGTGATCCAATTAAAATAAACCAGACTCAAGTGGAAAGAAAGGTTGCTGAAGAGGATCCCCTTATAAAAGAGACTGAAGGAGATTGTACAGTCTAACAAAACACAAGGTGTTGCTTTATAACCTATAAAAACATTCAGGCATGCAGGTGAATATCAAGGAGCAAAAACTATTTGTTAGAAGACGATACTAGCACAAGACCAGATGGATACAAATGAAATAGGAACTTATTTAGAATGCAAACTAGTAGAAAGTTTCCAAATCATCTGTGAGGACACAAAACATCTGGATATGCCACAGAGCTGGAAAAGGCCTCTTGGGTCACTGGAGGCTTCACTCCATCTTCAAACTGACCAATTTTTCATTCGGTCCTTTGTTTTAAAGTAAGTCTCCTGCTTTTCTCCCACCCACAACTGCATTTCATACCTGGGGGAGTGTTCTCCCCTCTCCTCACCACTGCCCTTGCCGGGTGGGCGCACAGGGACACAGCCCAGCCTGCTGTCCTGCTGCATACCGCCTCACCTCCTCCTCCAGCATCTTCCCAGCCAAGCTGCTTGCTCTCACACACTTTGCTTGGGGTTGTGCCTTGCCAAAGCACAGCTGCCTTGGTGGGTGAAGGAGGTGAGCGTGGATGGGGTGCCAGGCGTTTGCTTAAGCTGGGCAGGTTCCAGTTTAAATAAATCAGTGTTCCCAGGATGTTGAGAGGGAGGCTGACCTGGCACTGCTGCTGGTATGCTGAGGGACCCTGCCCTGCTTCCGCCAGGCTGAGGCTTGTGGATCCATCCCGCAGGGAAGGAGCATGTGGATTGCAGCTCCTCAGTAAGGGGGAAGGAGCCAGCCCCCAGCACCGTGGTAGGAATGTCTAATTAGGTACAACAGAGGGATAGATATGCATACTCAGGGACCTTTTTACACAAGCATAAATTAAGGAAAGCCAAATATTTATTTTAAATGGCTGTGCCATATGCTGATGAAATGCTAATCTGTACAGAAAAAACCACACTGTAAATAAACTCCCCAGCAGCATCTCACATCCACTGAGCTGCATCAACCTGAGCAACGTAACATGGAGGAAATAAAATCAACTGCATCCATGACAGACCCCCTTCCCTAAGAAGCTCAGGCAAAGCTTGGGATGATGTGGGCCAGTGCTTTCGGAACTATTGTCTCCAGCCCCCAGGAGTGCCTGTTAAGGGCCTGCAGAAGGTATTTAAGGAAAACAAAGTTGTATTTAATTCACAGCATGGGGATTTTCAGCCTTGGTATAAAAAATGCTAGAGGCTGCAAATGGAAAGCAACTGAAAAACAGTGTGCCTTAGGATCAGGAGGTGGGTGTCAGAGGGACAGCTCTGTCTCCTCCATGAATTCCAGGACCTTGGGTGAATGACTTCGCTTCCACCTCTCTCATCACCCTTCTACTACCTCAACTCCCCATGAGCATTTGCAGCACTTCTTCTTGTGCTCAGAAATGGTACCCAGCACAACGAAGCCCTAGGACCCTATAGAAACACATCACTATTAGCATCCCCTTATTCTTCTAGCCCCCCGAAAACACTATGGCCTAAGGACATCCCGAACTTTGAAGACATTTTAAGATGGGAAGTAAGCTATTAGTAAGATTTGATTACCTAAAGGGCAGGTTTTGTGGTGGCCCCGGGGATAGGCATGTTTTTAAGCAGTGAGGCTGAGTGATGAATCCTGTCAGCAGTGCCTGAGGCTGGCTTCCTTTGCTCAGTGAGCCACTGTCACCCTTTTGCATGCATTCTCCTTACTGGCAAAGCTGCAAAAACCAACATGCGTATTGCAGTACTGTCAGCAGTTCCTTAAGGTTACTCCCTTTTTCTTCTCGGTTCCATTTATAAACCCTGTGCAGAGTTGCTATGGTTTCTGTTACTGCCAGTCCAATTGGCATTCAGTGCAGCTCCTCTCACCTTCACCATTTGGGTGACCTTTCCTTCACAAGGAGGATCTCACGCCATCAGCCCATTCAATTGGATGTCACACAACAAGCTGCGCAAGAACACCAACCGCTAAGCAAAAGGGGGCTTTGTGGAACCACTTCATCTGCAAAGGCTGGCCGAGAGATGGATAAACAATGGTAATTCTTTCAAAACAAATTGGAACCAGAAAGCACAAGCCAGCTGTGTAACTGCTGAACAAAAAGGAAAGCCACAAAAAGAAGAAATTTCAGATCTCATCGCCTTGGGTGCTCTGGTATCTTCCTCTACGCAAACATTTTTCCACCTTTCCTTCTCTTCAAAGTTTAAGTTCAAAAAACTCTTACTTCCAAGGCAGTTTCTTTCACATCACAACTTCTGCAAAGGATGCTCACGGGTGGGAGACACCACTGTAAACTGGAGTAAGAATTTCTCTTTGCCAAATTAATATTCTCAATATTATATCTAAATGACTATGCACACAGCCACACTGCTTACTGTACAGCCAGACAGGCAAGTAGGATACATGCTGCTTTCCTCTTCAAGTAAGCATGCTGGGAATGGGCTCAGCAGCTCCATGTACCAATCAGGTCATGGGATACCTAAAACTCTAACCCAGGTACTGAACACAAGCCCCATGGTTTCCCCCTAACTCCGAGACAAATGTTTCTACTACAACAAAGAAGTCACAAACACACAAAAGACAGAAAATCGAGGTTGGACACAATATGACTCTAACTCTGCCAAGCAGTAGGAATGGGAACATCCCCACACCTTGACTCTTCATAACAAAGCCAGAACTTTTCCTGTGGCACTTCCTTGACTCTTACGTGTTCCTGCATCAGGTAACCAGGCTAGCCAAGATATCTCATCCCATATGCTTGTAATGCTAGTTGGGGCCTTCTAAATAAGGTGGAAAATTGCCTGGATCTCTCCAAGACACCTAGGTGCAGACATCAGTATGAGCATAGCCCTTCAGCTGATCAAAAGACAACTCTGTATCGCACAAAAGGAGTTGCTCTCTTAGAGGCACTGAATGACCATGTGCATGGTAACTGGGTCAGAAGAACAGGTCACAACCAGCATACAAAAGCAGGCTGGCTTTGAAAGCGGACAGGGTCAAATGCCCCTGTGCTGTGGGAGGTGGGAACATCACTTGCTGCTGCAGGTCTCTTAGCTAAGGGCCGTGTGGAATTTGGGCTCTGAAACAAGGGTGATTGAAGCATTCATAGCCATGGCCAAGCTTTCACACCGTGCTGTCACAAAACGCTTAACCTGAGCAGGGGAAAAAGACCATGTGCCGCATGCTGTGAACTGCAGCATCCCTGCTATCACTAACACGGGTGTCTTTATACAATGTGCTTTATTCCATCAGAGAGCTACTGAGCCTACTCTTTCCCAGTGTGGCTGCAGTCTGCACTGACAGTGCTGTTCAGTGGGCACCTCACCCACTTTATCCCAGCATGTTGCTCCAGCATTCCCAGGCTCCTGGCTTGCTCTGTGGCAGCACATTGCCACAGTGCATCAGGTACTTACCTGTCACTACAGAGCCACCCAAAATCTGTCCACAGGGTGACTTACTCCTAAAACAGACAAAACCTTTTTCACTATTTCCTCTGCTGCTTCCACCTCCTTCTGCCCAGATTGCACAGCTATGTCTTTGCTCACTGTATGGAGGACGTCTTTAGAGCACACAAGCCCTTTCATCTTTACCATGATCAGAACAAGTCAGTGCACCTTTGCTAGTTCACAGTCTCCTTTAAGCTGGGGTGAGCTGAACTTCCTAGGCAAAGATTTGACCTCTCCTGAAATCCCCTCATCAGCAATTTCCCTTGCTCACTCTTTCATGTTTGAAGCATTATGAAACACTGGAAAGGACACATTTCTTCATAAGGAAGTTAGTGAGAAAATTCAAATAATCAACTCAGTCCCAGGAGACCTGGGGTCTCTTTCCAAGTTTGAAAGCTCTTTCTTAACAGAAGTTTTGCTCTTGAAAGTCTTCTGGTTAGCAGGCAGCTGATGATACGGCTTCTCTGGAGCCTGATTATACTTCCAGCCTAGGGGCAAGTAATAAAAACTCCTTCCTGGCTCTGTGAGGTCTGAATCAGGTGCTAACACTGAACATCTGCTGGGGCTTCTGCCCTCCTCTTCCCCACCCTGCTTCTCTGTGCTGGGCATTGAAGCGTTCTCCATTTTATAGCTTGTGGCAATGAAAGGCCATTTTAAGAGGGAAAACATTACTGACAGCATTATCCAACAAATCCAGACTCTGCTTTAACTGCTCTCCATACAGGACTTTGGCGAGTCCACCACCACCAGGACATGCTGAAAAGATCTGCATTGTATGGCAGCCTTTGAAACAGTTACCAGCAAACATTCACAGCCCTATCCGAGCGAGACAAACAGACTACACATACATTTATTACTTCATACAACCAGATTGCTTGCTGCACAAAAATTAACAGTGCCACCCAAGAGGATGTTTAGAGAGAGACAGTTAAACACACAGTTTTAAAACATGGGGTTTATGTGATTTAGGTACAAACTAGAGAGGCACCACACATTGTGAGCATATATATACACATACACACATGTGAGTTTGCATCTCCATACACATACCAACAGACAGAACAGATTGTCACAGCAGGTTGTGGTATGTTCATACACTGCTCTTTGAGGAATCCAACATCCCTACATGAGGGTTTCCACCACTGGGAAACAAACCAGGGCCTTGAGTTCCTGCCACTGTTGGCCTGATCTTCCTTCCCTTGCTGCACCCCAGTGCTGGCTCCCCTCTTGAGTTTATAACCCAATCTCCAAGCCCATCTAGGTTAAGTGCACCACTGGGACTTGGTAAAGATATGAGTCAGATCCCTGCTCTGGAAAGTCTTGGCAGGGAAGGGATGGTCTCTGTATTCTGGGATGCCTGATCTAGCAGGGCCCAGGTGTAATGCTCAAGTACAGCCGTCATACATCTAAACATCCACAGCCTGGAAACTTAAACTTTCCTGTTCTGCAGCAGAAATAGACGAATCAACCTGTACAGGAAAAGCATATTTAGATAGAAATCATGACCTTTGGAGAAAAAGACTGCAGCACCTGGATGACTGCTACTAGAGGGAATGCCCATTACAATGAATTTTGCCTAACATCCAAGAAGGGAGTTTAAAGCCCTAAGGTAGAAGGTTCATCGAAGAGCGAGGAACAACATGGTTGCTAAACACTTTGCTTTCATCAGCAGGAAGGGCACTGCTGTCTGCAGCATGAAAAGTGAAAAAATTGGTACTTAGACTTTCCTAAGCTGCAACTGCTGGATCCCAGTCCTGCTCCTGGGCTGCCAAACAGGGCAAGTTCTTGGCATTCATGTCTCTTCCCTTCTAGATCTTGCTTGTGTAGAGTAAGCACCTCACGCAGCACTGGCCTCTCTAGTGTTAGACCCTGAACAGCTATTCTAGTACTGGCCACAAAAGATCCACATAGGTTTACCATTTCTATTGCAGTAAAACAAGTAATCAAACACAGAGTACCAGCTGCAGCCTCCAGCTTTTATATGGAAGAAATAGGTGGGGCACTCGGTGGATAAAGAGCTGGCTGGATGGCCACACGCAAACAGTTGTGGTCAATGGCTCAGTGTCCGGCTGGAAGCCAGTGACGAGTGGTGTCCCTCAGGGATCGGTGTTGGGACCGCTCTTGTTCAACATCTTTGTCACTGACATGGACAGTGGGATTGAGTGCGCCCTCAGCAAGTTTGCCGATGACACCAAGCTGTGTGGTTCGGTGGATACACTGGAGGGAACGAATGGCATCCAGAGGGACCTTGACACACTGGTGAGGTGGGCTGATGTCAACCTCATGAAGTTCAACCATGCCAAGTGCAAGGTCCTACACCTGGGTTGGAGCAATTCCAGGCACAGCTACAGGTTGGGCAAAGAGGAGATAAAGAGCAGCCTTGCGGAGAAGGACTTGGGGGTGGTGGTCGATGAGAACATGAACATGAGCCGACTGCAGTGTGCGCTTGCAGCCCAGAAAGCAACTGTATCCTGGGCTGCATCAAAAGGGGTGTGACCAGCAGGTCCAAGTATGCCCCTCTACTCTGCTCTTGTGAGACCTCACCTGGAGTATTGTGTGCAGTTCTGGTGTCCTCAACATAAAAAGGACATGGAGCTGTTGCAACAAGTCCAGAGGAGGGCCACGAGGATGATCAGGGGACTGGAGCATCTCCTGTGTGTAGACAGGCTGAGAAAGTTGGAGCTGTTCAGCCTGGGGAAGAGAAGGCTGTGTGGAGACCTCATAGCAGCCTTCCAGTATCCGAAGGGGTCCTATAGGGATGCTGGGGAGGGACTCTTCATTAGGGACTGCAGTGACAGGACAAGGGGTAATGGGTTCAAACTTAAACAGGGGAGGTTTAGATTGGATCTAAGGAAGAAATTCTTTCCTGTTAGGGTGGTGAGGTGCTGGAATGGGTTGCCCAAGGAAGCTGTGAGTGCTCCATCCCTGGCAGTTTTCAAGGCCAGGTTGGACGAAGCCTTGCATGGCATGGTTTAGTGTGGCATGTCCCTGCTTATGGCAGGGGGTTGGAACTAGATGATCTTAAGGTCCTTTCCAACCCTAACTAGTCTATGATTCTAAATGTCAGGCTGCAGCAATGTTTTCAAAGCTCTTCTCTATAGAGGTCCAATCATTCCCTGGGAGGAAGAGACCAGCCCTAATAAGAATTTATCCAAAATTATAGAGTCAACACAGCTTTTGCTTGCTCATCTTCCAGTGGACAGAGAACTGTTCCTTTCAGTTTAACAGGTACTGTGAATCCCAAGGGCTCTGCTGTGCATTTAGTGCAAACTGATTACGAAAGAAGCTTTTATTCTCCCTGTAGGTGACAAGGAAAAAGCTGGTGTCCTTTCTGCACTAACATGACGTGTAACAGGACCTAACACTACACAGCAGGGATACTCTGTCCTTGGAAAGATGTGAACAGTAGACGTGCCTCAACCAGTCTGGGGCCCCAGAAGATATTTTTTGGAGTGTCACACTGAAGCTAAGTCCTGATTAAGTTTCACGTGAAATGCAAGACTAACAGAACCACCATGCTGTTTCTCAATGCAAACTGGGGCAGCCATTTATAAAGACAGGATCAGAGATGTGGTCTTCACATAGAAAGAAAGAAAAAGGAGTATTGAGAGACAAAGCAGCAATGGTAAACAGTTTCAAAAGTCTCTTGTGTAATCAGATAGATGCTGCAGACCTGTCACGCACATACCCTGTTCATCTGATAGTCCTCGTTACTGAGCAGTAAACACATTTGAGCAGCATTTGCCTTAGTGGTTCACATGTCATGGCCCAAGAGACCAGTGTGCTGAATTACTGGCATTATCGGGAACTAGCAACAAGGAGCAAACAAGGATATACTCCTTGTGTTCTCTCTCATGCCAGTTTGCCACATCTGGCTGTGCCGCTAGGAGTCTCAGCAGAGAGCCAAAGGGCAGAGTACCTACCAAACTGCACAGCAACTCAAATCCACCAAGATACTTCAGGTCTACCTTGCAAAATCACAAAAAAATCGAGCACTTGCATATTCCTCTGTAAATCTGACCTCCTTCTCATTCCTGTCATGGGAAACCTTCATATTGCAGACTCGCAGCCCAAGTCTGTGAAAAGCTCATATAGTCAGCATGACAGTTATACTCTAGAATTTCTCATGCTAGTTTATAATCCAACCCTTCTTACTCCTGCACTTGTACAAGAGAAAGCAAGAAACACGTAAGAACATAAATGAGATTGTACAGATTATTTTCCCCATAATAATATTTTGGGTGTTAAAGAAAACGTCATTAAAAAATATTAAGCATGAACAGATCTACAACATGAACAGGTACAAACCCCATTGCCTAGTAAAGCTAGGAAAGAGTTCATATCTAATCAGAAGTGGTAGTCCACAACTACATGTTTTAAAGGCAGCCTTGATATTAGTGTCTTTACTGTATTAAACTCTTGGTACTTAAATAATAATAATAGTTATAATATCTAGACAGCACAAAGGATGATACATAAGCATAAAAGTGCAAGACATAACTTTAGTCAAAGTGCCTACTGGTCAAAGTGGTACAAACTATGTTCAGAGATCAAGCATAAACCAGATTGAGAGCAAAATAATTTTCCTCTCATTTGCATCAGAAGTTGTCACAGGTAACATCAATCCAGCCTGAAGTGACATCAGTTCCAAATGGGTATACATGAGAGGAGAGCCAAGCCCACATCTTGATGGAAAGATGATCATCATTTCCTCTGTGTAATGCCAATTAACCCACAGATTTTGTTCTGAATATCCGAGCAGAGAGAGAGAGAACGGTAACTTCAATGCCACATTCTATGGAGGCAGAATCAGAAGTTTAACAGAAATGTAGCACTTAAGAGCAGGGGGCACAGCAAGCCCTTGTTTAGCTCCTCTGGAGTCACATCCCCCAGCTGATTTATTGATTCCAGCCATAAAAGATGACTATGAGGAGGTTAAGTAACACTTCTCTTCATTGGAAAAATAAAAAGATTATCCTCACAAGTATAATTTTTCCCTTCCTGTTTGTCGTATTTTACTGTTTCAGAGATAAAACATTTTTTACAATATCAGCTTGTTACTGTGTCCACTCCCTTTAAAGGCAAATGGGTTTTAAAAGATCATGTCACCAGAAAGCTGTGGGATGGGGGCAGAGACAAACCTTTTATTAAACATTTAAAAGATTTCTAACTCATTTTGCAAGGTAAAACAACAAAACCCATAAAACTCTAGCAATGGAGATCTGTCACTGAGATTAAGCAGATCCAAACTCCACCATCCATTTTTCATACTTCTCTAGGTCTGCAGCAGAAACAGATTTGGAGATTTTCTTCAGAGCCAACTCAAAATCCCCGTTGGTAACTGGCATTTGAAGCTCCTCTTTAGAAAGTGCACGAATCTCTTCTGGAGTTAAGCCGTTAATACGTCGTCTCATTGCCATTAAAGAGGCATCCCTGGAAATACAGGACAATGCATTGGAGCTAACTCCTAGGAGCATGTGCTGTACGCCTATGAATTTTGATTGCATTCTTTTGCTAGAAATGACTGGCAGGAACACTTAAGAGAGCATTTATTTACCCTACAAGATGCAGTTCATATCTTTCTTAGCTTCCATGTTTCCAGATCACTACATTAATTCAACATAAAGAATGCATTGGCACCAAAACCCATTAAAGCATATGGTAAATGTGCAGAGATAATTAAAACTATAAAACTGAAAACCTTTTACAATGATTCATAGAGATAAAATTTTACAACTTCAGTGCAGGAAAGGGCAGGGTGGGAGCAGAACTGCTCTCCAAGACTTTCAGACTTCTTGTTTGTTTGTTTTTTTCAAACTAGCCTGGATTTCGCATCCCCATCCTCTTACATTTCAACCCTTTTCTCACTATGTATCCTAGAAGTGTAGCCCTGCTCTGTTACCTGCTTGTGCATAACTGTGGGTCTGCAAAGGGCAGTGCAGGAGGCATGAGACATGAGAATCATGTGGTCACCGTAAGGCTGAGGCCGTAAGTGCCTATGGCTCCTCATGCTCTACCTGCTCTGTGACTCCTCCCCAGCTCAGATGCTACCAGCATGGCCCACTGGCATGGAAACCACTGATCATTCCTCACCCCACGGCCCACATACAGCCTGAAATTACGTTTTCTCTTTCCCCAGGTTTTTCCCAGCAAGGGATAACACAGGCCTCAGGGAGCACAGGTAATTTAACTACTGCACTGCGGGACACACACCAAATTTTCAAAACCATGGAGTCATTTTACAATTTCAACAAAGCAGCAGGGGAAATATAAAAACATCCCAAGCCACGTTCTTAAAGGATCAGTTTCTCTTGCCAGGGATCCTAACTTTATAAGGGACAGAGACTTCCTTCTGATAAGTTTCTTCAAATACCTGCCCTACATCAGAAAAGACTGATTTGTCAAAAAATGAAACAATTTGTGGGAACAGGATAGAAATCAATCCAATACTCGTGTTATAATTATCTGTATCACCCTTGTACATAGAAAAGTCAGACAGAAACTAAGACTGTGCTGCCCTGGGGGTTGTCCAAACATACAGCATATAGAAGCCCCACACAACTATGCTGTGAAAGGTTCCTTTGCATCACAAAATGCTAGCTCTTAAACTCATGGGATTTAAAAGCAAACAAATAAAATGAAATAAATCCAAACCTCTTGTGCACTACATTAACAAATGCAGTAAATGCAGCCAACAAGATTCGCTCAGAGAATTTTTTCGTCTTTGGATCCAAGAATACTTAACCACATCTTGCAGAAAGACTCCACGGTCTTTAGACCACTCCACATGACAGGAACACACGGTTCCAGTACTGGGCCTCAAACACAGTCACAGTTAGCTTCACCTGGAGTGGGTATTACCTTTTATCACACAATGCAAACAATGACTTTCCATGCAGTTTTATTTGCAAAAAAGGGGAACGAGATACCTGCAAACATTAGTGATGTCAGCACCGGAATAGCCTTCAATCTTCCCAGCAATTTCTTCAAGGCTGATATCAGGGTCTAGTTCTACTTCCCGAAGATTAATCTTAAGTAGTTCTGCTCTGCCTTTTGCTACAATATAAAAACACTTGTTTGAAGACTTGCAAGAGTAACATTAAAAAATATACAAACACAATTAAAGTTTTTCATAATAAGTACAAACGAAAGGATTTAGTATGAGAAAATGAAAGAGAACAAATCACAGTAAAGTGTACAATCCAATACTATCAAGTATATGGTTAAAAGCAGTATATTAAAATAGCATGCTCTTGAGAGATTTTCCAAAGTCATACAACATTAAAAATGTCTGTTATGTCTCAGATGATGAAGCATTTGGTCACATACTACCCAAAGGCACAAAAGCCCAATCCTACAAATGTCCGCTACTTCTTACATCCCTTTGGATTCACCCACTGCTCAAATGTTTAATTGCATATTATTCACACAGTTTCATTAGAACCACAATGAGAATTCTATTGACAGAGCTTCAGACAGCATAAACCAATTAACAATAGGCTGAACTTTAAGCATATGCTTAAGCACTGTACCCAGTTGGGACCCAAGAAAGCTGCTGAAGCCTGATAGAAAACAGATACATTAATACAGTAAACATATATTAATATATTTACAATACAAGTATCCTGGTATTCCACTTCCAGACCTAGATGAAGTGTGCATGCACTGATAACCAGCTGGGTAAATGAGCACTTATGCAGCCAATTAACCATTTTTCTTGTAGAGTGCATGTACATATGTGTATTTGGGTACAGATGTTAAGCAACAACCTAGGCTTGTAAGAGGGAATTCACATCCGACAGCTTAGGCCTCGGTGTTACTGTGCACAAAGGTGGTAAAGAATAGAACAAATGCTCTCCTGGCATCTTTATTTCCACAGCGACCAATTTTTATGACCTAGAAAAGAAGACAGTCACAAAAGAGGAAGCAGCAGTAGGAAAGGCTAAAGTCTTAAGGAAATTTCCACATGTTTTATTTATTGATATCCCTAATTAATTTTTTATTTCTTTTAATTGAGGGGGTATATCAAAGAAATTAGAAAGCTTGTCTAAAGCTGCTGGTTTTGTGTGCTTTACAGAGCTGTCAAGAATATAGTCATCAATCACACACAACTGGCAGTAGCTATAGCATGGAGATTTGTTATTTACAGAGCACAGTGTACATATGGCATACCTGCAGAGAGCCTCCTGTATCGAAGAACATTTGTCTAATCTTTGCTATGGGGCTAAGCAAGTATGCAGTATTTTGAAAATGAAACACAGCAGAACATATACTTTCATCAAATTCCACAATATAAAAGTGTATATATATATCACATCACATCATTTTTTCAATTAAAGTGCCTGACCAGATCAGATCACACAGCACAGTTATAAGTGCATCATTTAGATTTGCCCAGAACAGCTCAATGTTCCTATATACAGAACAGATGCAACAGAACATCAGACTGGAAATAAAACTGTAGCACACCTCGTATGTTGTCCAGGGTGTAATACAGTGTGTCAAAACCAATCTGGTTTAATTAGAAACAAGAGCAAGAGCTGATAGGATTTTAAACTAATTGGTCATAAAGACAGGCATCCTGTTAGGAGCTGTTACTGCGTGTAAGCTGCACAGACAAGCTGTGGAACTATTTAGTGTCCTTATACCTGCTAAACTCAATCACAACTGCTGTCACCATGAACAGGCATCTTGTTATCTAGAGTGCTCATGCAGGGAGATGAGGCATCCACTGTACCAAGAAACAAGGCTATGCAAACTTCAAGGGATAGGAATCTCAAAATTAATAGGACAGGTGAATGACTGCTAGAAAAGACAATTCAAGCTGAGACATCTTAAAGCAGGAAAGGCATCAGCCTGTTGCATTCTGAATGACTTGAAGCACAGTCATAAAGGCAAGCGAGCGCAATCTACAGCAAACTAAGCCTGTAAGTAAGAATTCATGGAACCACTTCTTTGCATTTGTCTGCAAGAGCATGAAGTGCATTTGCGGTATTTGTGAACATGTCCAAAGGCTGCCTTTGATGATCACTCAAGGACTGACTGTTAAACATTTAAAATAATTCCAGGCTCATTAAAACTAACTCTCTTTCAAAATGTAAGAGCCCATCAATGGGCTTGCAATGAAATGCTGCAGCTCTTTGTTGTTAAGCCCCCAAGCAAGTAGTTGCTGTTCATTTTTTCCCCCTTTCTCTTACTCTCCTCAAAAATAAAGCAACCCAGCTGCATGATTAATCCCCAAATTTCTCTGCTCATCACAAAACCATAAAGACTCCTCTCAACTCAGTGGTCCTGCATTAACACTAAGCCTGTCTTGCAAAGGCCACTTTAAAGGCAAATGCTCATAGCAAACATACCTGTGGGCAAAGGTATATAAATCCTCTTCTCTAGTCTTCGCCGGAGAGCTTCGTCAATATCCCAGGGAAAATTTGTAGCAGCTAACACCATGACCATCTTGGAAGGGTCATCGTTTTCCAGAGCACCACCTACCCCTGCAAGCACAATAGTTTAGAGTAATTTTATTTCACAGGTCTTATTGATTGAAATGCTTGCTAAGAAACACTGCAGAAAAACATTGCAAAAGCATGGTCACAGCTAAGCAACAGCTCTATATAGTCCTAGTGCCCCTTTCCAAACTTCCCACAGCTTAGGAGTGACAAGACCATCTGTCACAGAGAAGGGCAGTTCATTCTTCTGCTGAGTCAGGGGATGGCTTTCTCTGACAGTGCTAATGACACAGTCCCACTGCAAATGCTATCTCTGCCAAATCCAGCCATAGAAGAAATAAGAAGCACTCCCCAGCCTCCCAAATGAGGACTGCAAAGTAATTATCACTTGGAGGCAAAAAGCTGCTTACCCTGAGTTTATCACAGTGAACCTGCACATTTGAGGACATTATAAATAGTAGTTAAACAGCAGCTGCAAAACAGAGGTGGTTATCAAATCACTACACTATACAATATTCCTCAGATGGTCATCCTTGTTATGTGCTGCTGCACAAACCAGGTACTAAATCTGACTAAAAGGGCAGTATTAGCTGCCACTACAGAATACAGCAAAAATAAGATCTCACAATGGAGTCCCCAGGCTGGACACTCTAGCAAAGGGGAGAAATTTGTTTAAATTGCATTAAAATTAAAGATCTGTATTAAACTGCACAAACTTCTATGATTTGCTTCTGGAGTCTGTGTCTCTTGAAGTTTTAAACTTATCACCAAACACTTTTCAGTTATCTGCCTTCAAATGCTCCAAAAATACACTCCTCTCAAGTCCTACCTTCTTTTTCCCCTATCCATAAAGCCAGGTTTTCCAGATTGTTCAAATTCTTACATCCCCACCTATGAAGAAACAGCATCCCAGCCCCAAACTTGGATCTTAACACTTGTTACCGTCCATTTGCACAAGCAGCTCAGACTTGACTCTGCGACTCGCCTCATGCTCATCAGACGTGCCTCTGCGGCTGCAGATGGAATCGATCTCATCAATGAAAATTGTTGTTGGAGCATAAAACCTTGCCTTTATTCAAATGAAAACATCACCATTAGGGCTGCAGCAGCAAGGACAGGCTCTCATCAAACCACAGCCCAGTCCCACTAGACTACTTACAGATGTTTCCTGCCTGTCACAAGAAAATAACTCAAGATCCTGATTTACAAAAACTGTCTGGCATATGCTGAAGTTTATACACTTTAAATTGTACTCTTTGAGTCAGGGGTCTTTCAGAGCTGGTTGGCTTCCTCATCAACCAGTCTTGCAAAGGAGAAAAGGAACACAATCACAGTACAGGCAGTTTTCATGTCTAGGTTTTTGTGTCAGTGAGGGGTAAGTATAGAAGACAAGAAGGGATCTCAGCCTATGTCAACCAAGACAAGCTGTAACTGAGAATATTGTAGAGGTGCACTGAGGAACCCAAATTGGTGAATGACTCCAGTATAGGTTCACATGCAAATGTCCTTCACATCCCCTGCATGACAGACTGCATCCACAACTTCACTGAGAGGCCTGTGCCCATCACTCAGAACAGAAACAGAATTAAAACATGTATTGCTTCTAGAATAACAGTTCCAAATTTCTTCCAATTTCAAATCTATTTCCTATGGGCTTGTTGTCCCATAACTGATTAAGAACTGAATTTTTGTTAAGGTCACAACTCTGTGCTTAGTCTGGAAAATGCTAAACACAGGTGGTGAACCATTTCCTTCTTAGTCCTCAACAACAAGCCAGAAAAGGATGGAAACACAGATTATGTTTTCCTAACTGATTGAAGGAGCATCAGTTCAATGAACTCTGTGCTTCCAGCATGCTACTGGAGGGGCAGGAAACCAACAGATGTCCTTTCTCACCTTAGTGATCCCCAGATCACATCACTGAAGACATACCATTTCAAACAAGAGGCGGACCAGCTTCTCAGACTCGCCCCTGTATTTCGATGTCAGGGTAGAAGAAGACACATTGAAGAATGTTGTTCCACACTCTGTAGCAACGGCTTTTGCTAGCATTGTTTTGCCAGTGCCAGGAGGACCAACCATCAGCACACCCTGCAAGGTGAAAACAAAGGTAACGAACAACAAATAAAGAAACTCTGCATTTGGTAATCTACACTACATCTCAGTATGATCCAAGATCTGTATTTAAATTGTTTAATAGCATAATTGCCATCAATGGAAAACAAAAGACAAGAATCCCATTTCCAAGAACAACATGGAAGTGTTCTGCAACATTTTTTTACCACTCTGCTGGAGCTTGAATCATAAACCTGGTAAATGTTCCTGCACCTATCACCTGGGAATTGGACAACTGAATCAGACACAGCCTGGACTTGAACTTAGGCCTTTCCCAGTTCACAAGGGGCTGCACAGGCAGATGAAGACAGTGAATTCTTCTTTGTGGAACAAAGGCCCCTTTAAGGAAACCAAAATACTTTTGCAAAAAGTTGTATTCCCTCAGTAGAGCACCCTTCTGTAGAAAAACGTTTTGCCAAAAAATCCTGATGATCTGTATGTATGAATCTGGTTGATTTTTACATTTAAGTATGCACGACAGCATTCACTGTATACGACAGTTTGCCATATTGTTTAATCTCTCCACCTCAGTACTTCTACAGCCATACTACTGCACCTTAGCAATTGCTGGCTGAAACACCATCCTCAGCACACTTATGGATGGCAGAAGAGCACTGCTATTTCTGTTTCATAGATAAGCAACTGTGGCTCATGTGGACTACCACTCAAGCCCATAAAAGCCTAATCTGAGCCTCAGTGACTATTCAGAAAGCTTTAAATTAGAAAACTGAACTACAGTTAGGTCCCAGGTTGGCATCCACACCATGAAGCTGTCATTCCACCTCTGGTCTATCTGAAAGAAAGAATAAGGAACACACATCTCTGCAGCTCAGCACATTTACCCATCATCATACACGCAGGTTTTCAGCTAGACACACAGTGCTCTTGGGACCCATGTTAAGCTTGTAGCACTGAGAATGGTTAATCACTCTTGACAATACTTCTAAATACAGTTATCTTCATGGATAGTCTTCCGAACTCTTTCAGCAGCAGTGCTGCAGAGGGATGCCACGCTGCTCCATGCCTGCAGAGCACTATAATAGGACACTGTAATTTTAAGCATGGCACTATGAAAATGTAGTGCCCAAGCAGCTTGGGTTTTTTTTTCCCTCCCAAATGCAAGATCTTATTACATGCTAACAAGAGTTTTCTAAAGTAAAGTTGTACTGTGTTGCAATGGTAATCAAATTAGCTAGAATTAGAATTGCACATCATAATGTGCTTTGCAATTAATAACTTACATAAAATGCCACAGTAATAAAATATCTGTTAAACGCAAGCCACATAGCAAATTAGATTTCATCTGCTCCTCACGAAATTTTACTTCAAAAAGCACAAAGAATGACATGGAAGAGATCTATAAAACCAAGTCAACCGGGAAGACAATTATTCAAAAATGTACTATTCAAGAGCAATAGCCTCTCTGTACTCCATTTTCCATTAACTCTTAATACCTTTATTGCCATTTAACACTTAGCTAATGCAAGCTCAACATACATTCATCGGTAAATTAAGTCAGAAATGTTCACGCGCCATTCATACAGCTAGCAGCCCAATGTCACTCCTCAGGCTGCCCAAGGTTTCCTAAGCTGCAGAGCAGCAAGCATAAAAATTAAATGGACTCTTTCTCCCCATGAACATTCAGACATATACTGGGCTTTGAGTTGCTGCACAGTCTTATTGATATTATAATAATACTGCAAGTACAACCCTGGAGTGACTGGGTGAAAATTACTCAGCCTGTCATATGCAGGTCAGATAACTTGCTGCTCTGAGTTTCAAATGGTTTTATTCAGTATTTTTAAACAAGCTGTACCTCAATTCAAATCACACTTGACCCCTGTGTTGGACAAACTGTGTTTTCTGCAGGACATGGTGATACAAGAGACTAACATTGTTTTTTGGATATTGCTTTGGTCCTCCATTATTATGGAAGGTCAAATTCTGGCTGTGACATGGTTTAGTGTGAGGTGTCCCTGCCCATGGCAGGGGGGTTGGAACTAGATAATCTTAAGGTCCTTTCCAATGCTAACTATTCTATGATTCTATGATGCTGTGCTGCTTTTTGAAGCCCATCGCTTTGCACCTCCTGTGTACCTATTACAGTGAGTGCTACCTTGCATATGATACTGGTGGCATTATGTATGTGCATAACACTGGTGCAAAGCAGCCACACCAGGTGGAAAACAGGGGAAAACCAAGCTCTCTGGGGATGAAGATGACACCACTATCAGTTAGAAGAACTTGAGTTCTCAGCAAAACGAGATATGCGTGGTTGCAAACAGAAACACATAAGATCAAGTTGCACTCTCTCTGTAAACTAGGAGGCTGCCACTTACTCACTAGTTAAAATCCTTGACAAACACAAAGACTTCTTTATTCTTCCTCTAAGGCTGTTAATCCAAAGTATTTCAATAAGAAGCTGAAATGCACCGCAGGGAGCAAGTGTTTTGATGAAATCACTGCAGGGTTACTTCTTGTTGTTGTAACAATCACTAGCAGAGCAGTGGGAAGCACAGCGAGCAACTGGGCCTTCTTGGCGCAAAACAGTTTGGAAAAAAAGAAAGAGCAAGCCCATGGACCCTCAGAAACTCATGGCTGCAGCTACACAGCAACTGTGTTGAATCAAGGAAGACAGCTGCCTGCTTCACACAAGTCACTTTCCTCCGAATGCAGGCACGAACTGTGAGGGCTGTCTTGGGAATTGTTCTCAGGAGAGTCTGGACATCCAAAAACAGATTTGGCTGCCTTTTCCCTAAATTATTGTCCTGAATGCCTAGGCTCAACAAATGCCTGCTGCTATACTGATTACTGCAAGAAATACTCTTCCCTTCAAAACTTCTCATCCTTGTAGCACAGTCAGAGGTCAACAGTAGGGAAAATACATGCTGTTGTGTGTGAAAAATAAATTCAGGAGAGTTACAGCTTCACAAGTCACCAGGGAAAAGGCTAACAACAACAACTCTTCATGGACTCGTCAGAAATCAATCTGCATTGCAGACTGAAGAGAGGAAATAATCTTAAATTTTTTCCATGTCTACAGCCACCTTGTTTTCAGAAGCGACACCACTCAGTAGGAAAAGATAATCTCACACAGAAATAAGAGACTGTAACTCTTTAAAAGACCAGGCTGTTGTTTCTTTACCCACTGCCACAATGCTCAGAGACAAGGCCAGTGGCTCTCTTTATGTCCCCTGCAGTCTGCTCAGATGCCTGCCTAACAGACAGATAGCCACTACATCCTCTAGGGATGTTAATACATGAAAAAAGCATAGCAGCTCTTCACTCCCTTAAAAGTTCTTGAAGACTGGACAGACAGGGCCCCTGTAGTCTATAAGAGTATAGATATAACTTCTTCTATGCCAAGAGGAAAAGAGAGATTCAGCTGTTCAAAACACACTAAAATCTTACCCTACACTTCTAACTCATTCTATCTAGGCTCTGTCTAAGCCAAAAGCTTAGTTAACCTTTAGGTTAATGTCCAGGCTATTGGCACTGACCACTGAACCCCAGAGGCCATATAGCCTGCAGCTACATTTGGGCTTCCCCCCTGAAACTCCCTAAAACTTCCATGAACAGCCCTCAAGCAGCCATCTCCCAGCTCCTGCTGTCAGCTCCCACTCTTTCCAACTTCCCCTCTTTATTGTCCATAGACACCACAAGCCCCAAGAATGACAAATCCTCCTCTCATTAGCTCCTGCAGCGCTTTGTTTTGCAAATAAGCAGAATAATGGGTATCTGGGACTGGTTCAGGCTGCAGGAGGACAGCTCTGAGGGTCAGACCTAAGTATAAACCCATATGTACAAGGAACAAGCAGGAAAAGACAGCGCAAGTCTGCAAGTAATACAGGATCTGACACATGCTGCTGAATCTGCATACTAAACCACAGAAACTACTCACGTACACAGCGTTCCCTAAGCATGCCATCACCTTGCAGACTCAGAATAACAGACAATTTGCAGCAGTCTCTTTTCCCCAGTAATCCTTCTCAGTAACAATAAAGTCCTTGTGCTGTGACTAGTTATTCCCTAAACATGTGTCAATCCATTCCGTAACAAAAGCAAGATAATTTTATTTTCTGTTCACAGAAATGCTCAACAACCTCCTCCCGCCTCATCCTTTTTAGCTCTAACCAAGGCTCAGACTGGGCTCACCCCTGGTTCATCAGCCAGGCCAGCTCACTCCTATACCTTTCCTGTTCCCCTTCTTGCAGCTCACTCTCTCACTTGTATTTCTCCTACTCCAGCAGTAACTATGCCCCGCTGTAAATGTAACTGCAAAGCTAAATCACCTCTCAGATTAGCCCTCCCCTCCCTTGCTTCCTTGCATGATCTAGCCTGCAGTTTGCCGTCTGAGGCATTTGGCACATGCAGAATAAAACAGGACTGCTTTCCTCTGTGAAGTTTTGAAGAGCTGCCACCATAATCCTAAACAGAGCTATCTGTTAAGCATTTCTGCTTCTGTCAATATACCCTATATGTTTTCCCACATGTACAGGCTGACATATAGAAAGTGTAATAATGTCAACAAGCTATGACTGAGTAAATACAAGAATTACTATTTAACGTAAAGCCTGCATACACCCAGCTGTTTCTTTCAGTGCATTTTACAGAATTATAGAATGCTTAGGGTTAGAAAGGACCATGAATCATTACAAGATGATTTCATGAAGAAATTCTTGATCTTTCCCATTTGCCTTTTCAATCTTCTGCTACAGGCATCCACACATATTACAGCAGCAGACATACACAGTTAAAACTTGCCATTTACTTAAAACACAAAATAAATTCCCACCTTCCAAGGTCTTCTAATCCCTTTGAAAAAATCAGGCATCCACATTGGAAGAACAACAGCTTCTCTTAATAATTTCTTGGCTTCTTCCAAATCTGCTATGTCATCCCTGTGCAAGATGAAGAAACTTGTGTAAGATTCCTGTACAACGGTATTTTTTCTATTCTTCTACAGGAAAAACAGAACAGCCTTCATATCATCTCTTTTAGCATGCCAGTATATGCCTCATGAGAACATTCCTATAATCCGGTGACCTAAAATTGAATCCACTTTTGGAAGGTAGGGAAAAAATTATTTTCAACTCAAGTTACCCAGAGCTGCTTAATTAAAATTTGTTTTGAACAATGTGAACACCAAAGCAGTATTGTTAAAGTTCTCTGGAGAGTGCTTTCATTTCAGCAGTACCTGTAATAGATGTACTGCACATCACATCAGTTAGCAACAAAAGCCTAACTGTCATCAAATTAATAAACTGCTAAAACCCAAAGACCTTGTTTTACCTATCTGTAGAAGATTATGATAGCTCCCTGTTTGAAGAGTTAGAAGAAGGGTAATTTCTCTACTCCACACTAACAAAACCACTTGAATTGAGAAAATCCCTCATACCAATGAATGCTTGGATTCCTTGACACAATGTCCCTTTCAAGAGCTTCAACCAAGTCTTTGTCGTAACCCGCTCCATCAAATTTTGGAATTTCCCCATCACCAACTTCCTGGGGTATTTTCTTGCCCTAGAAGTGAAAGTCATACAGGCTCATAAGGACATTATTCTTTCAACATATCCTTTCCTAGCAGTGCTTAGCAATACTGTCTGGTTCACCTCTGTGGAAGCCACATGAAGGCATCAAGCTTTAACACAGCTATCTCAGCACCAGGATGACCAGCAAAACCTGACTGTTCACACCTTGCACTCCACAGAGTCCCCAGATACCTGTGCTTCCTTAGGAGATGCAGCTCATGTGACAAAACCCCATCAAAGCGCATTACATACCACAGTCAGTGGGTGGGTGGGTTGGTTTTAAAGCTGCCAACCAGATTCTCTTCACAAGCCCTTAAACAACTCTTTAGATACCAAATGACACACTTCCTGGCCAGCAAACGGGATGAATGCAGGAACAGCCTCATAAATTAGCCTGCATCACAAGTTAACACTATACTAACTCCTGGCTGAAGACCAGAGCATCCGAAACTTATTGTGAAGATGCTACACCTGCCACACTACCTGCCAGAGCTAAATAACTGACACCTTATCATTGAAAAGGATTATACCCATTGTCTTTGATGGAGGAAATCCAAAAAAAAATTCTTTCCCCATCTGTAACTAAAGTCATCCTACCCAGCAATTTCTCCTGTCCTGAACTGCAAACTACCTACTTCACACCTCATTCAAAGGCCAAATCCATTAACAGTTACAATGCTTTAAAAGGTCACATTTGCGAGGAAAGCTCTAAAGAAGCTCCCAACTTACCCAGACTTCTTTGAACTGCAGTTTCTGCAGCATGCTAAAGCTCATTCAGTGACCCAGTCACACACTGCCTCTGTCCCAAAAAGCCCAGAGCTCCTGGTTAATGTTTCCAAAGCGCTGTTAAGCTTTTGCGAGTGAAGTAACATTTTCTCTTCGAAGCATAAGGGCTCATGCTCCTCCTCTCCCGCTTCAGAAGTAAACCGCTTCCCCTCCCAGCACAACAGCACCATTCAGCCTGAAAAGTAGCTGTGCTGTTTTACCAAAGGAGTTTGACTAGAGAGCTACTTTTGGACTCTTAACTCAGCTTCTAAACACTATAATAGCAGCAAGTTAAAGAATCCCAGCTGGCTGGACAAAAGGCAAAGGCGGGTTGAGAGGCAGCTGGAGACACACAAATAACCTCTCAGTGGAAAAAGAAAAAGATGGAGATTACACGCCTCCCCGTCGCCATGTACCCACCAGGCCTGTGAGGGAGCACTTCATCTTCCCACTGTTTTTATTTCCTGTTTCCAAGTGAAGTCTGTGTTGTGTAGTACTCCCAGGGCAGGGTTTTTTGCAATGGAAATGAAGCTGAAAGTTGTGTTCAGACAAAAAGCTGGTGTCAAAAATGTAATGGTCTAGCACAAAACGCTAGAAATGGAAATGGAGAAAAAAGCCCTGTAGTGTCTGGAAGATTTCAGGAGACAGAAAATGGAATCCAAATATAACCACAAAAAGAGAGAGAAGGAGAGGAAATGACAATGAAGTGAAAGGTACTTGCTCTCTGTCTTTGTTACACACTTCTATCCCTTTGCAACAGACTGTTTGTCCTAGTCATGCACTGGAGGCCACACCAAGCCCGGCTGTGGAATGGTGTAAATAAAACAAATAAATTGGAACAGAAGGGGGGAGGAAAAGCTGAGCCCCAGCATCCCTGTACCCGGTGCTGGGATACTCACTCTTCCTGGGACGGTTGTTTTTCCTGCTCCCTGTGGCATGGCTCGGCCATGGAGGGAGAAGGGCGGCACACAGGGAGATGTGCTTTTAGCATCACCCTGGCTATCAGTTTAGTGACACTGAATGTTTCCTTTCATTATTTGTTTTTCAGTTCTGAAATTAAAGCAAGATTTAAATTATTCATGGTTTTAAAATGTAATAAGATTATTAACATTGCTCCCAAATTGTCCAACATGCAATCCTCAGGCAGCAGGACTAGGAAAAGCAATATAAAAAGAAAGTCACCTCAATCCCATGGGCAGCAGGAGTAAACATAATTTTTCAGTCATATCTCATCTTTTCTTGTGGTGTTAAACAGCTTCAAGTAAAGCTGCTTGTGATGGCTTCTCTCTAATGTGTGCCAACAGAGAGGTACACAGGGCTGCAGAAGATTGCTCCCATCCCCCTGGCAATCCCACTATGTAACCTCCTCAGAAAGCGAAGTTTTGACCTATACAAGTTTAGAAATTTGCTGGGATTTCCATCAGGAACAGCTACCAGACCCGCACTAACCCACTGGAACAAAAACTGAATTTCCAACATGAACGTGTTTTACTCTTGTACTACATTCATGCATTAGTTCCTGCAGTTATCTCATTGATGTGCCCACCACTCTGATGTACTCGCAGCATGTACATGCTCTGCCTTCATTTGCCAAACCAAGTCTCCTGTTGGAATACAAGCTGTACGCATTTACCTGCTCACGTGGGCAGGCCTTCTTTTTCCCCCTTCTTCTAATATTATATGCCTTCCTTGAGCTCAGTTGTAGAAACACATGCCAAAACCTCTTACAATGGTAACATCTCAGCAAACTGAGTCTGGGATTTCATTTCCATTTCTTCCCATAGCTAAATCATGCTGGCACCTTACATCAATCAATCACATAGGATAACTCTGGTGGCTGCAATCACTAGCTCTGGGTCCTGAAAACATCATGCTTTCCTGCAGGCTCTTCCCACTACACACAAACATCAAACAACTATTGTCAGGTTCACTCTCCGCCACTTGTTGCCAAAGCCAAAGGCGGCACCTGGCTGTGCCTTACTCCAGCAGCCAGCTGGAGCCTTCCCATCACTGCCAGGAAAAGGTGATGTGCCTGATACGATTCCTGCTGATATGTCCAAATCTCTCTTCTCCTCCACTGCTGAGCTCCCACGTTCTAGGAGAATCCTTGTTCTAGTCTCCAAGTACACAGCCTGCTGCTATGCACTGCTGAACATTACCCCATTTCCATGACTCCAGCACAGAGTCATCCAATTGTTCCTCTACAACAGCCTCATTCATCACTTCTGGTGATGGTGCTTCCCAGCTCAGTGTCATTGGCAAATTTAACTAGAGCATGCTCCTTTTTTATGCCAAGGTCATTAATTTAAATATAAAAGAAGAGTCAACCTCTAGTCTTGAGGACATCCAGAAATGCTTTGCCAGTTGACTGATAATTCTTCGTTCAGTAGCACTTGTTTACATTCCCCTTGCTGCCTAATTCTTTCCCTTTTCAGAATTCCTCTACACCACACACTCACTAGATTAACAATTAGATTAGCAATTGCTTCACATGTAGCATCCAGGTAGATTTATTTCTTTAAGATATTAATTAGAACTCTAAGGAAAGTGCTGGCAAAGGCAACACCTTTGTTTAAGAAACCATGTATCACTTTATTCCACTTTCCAGTTAGTCCCAAGTCTTTAACTTTTCACCTACTCTAAATTCGGTTTAAACCTTTGCACACTGCTTAGATAACAACTTCAGTTGCCTGGAGCAGTTTTCCTTTCCCCTTCTGAATACAGTCAACACAACCCACCATTCACATGAAACAACAGACCAAATAAGCCTTACTGGAAACCTCTGCTCCCAACCCTGCAATTTCACCTACAGTTGTTTCAGTATTCTCAGATGAAGATTATGCAGCCCTCCAATCCCAATGCATGGGGGTCTATGCTTCTACCTAAATGTGACTACCTCATTCTGTGATCTCACATCTGGTGACACACAACAGCATAATCAAGCAAAACCAAAAGACATTATTTTAAGTCATATCATAGAATCATAGAATAGTTAGGCCTGGAAGGGACCTTAAGATCATCTAGTTCCAACCCCCCTGCCATAAGCAGGGACATGCCACACTAAACCATGTCACGCAATGCTTCATCCAATCTGGCCTTGAACACTGCCAGGGATGAAGCACTCACAACCTCCCTGGCCAACCCATTCCAGCATCTCACCACCCTAACAGGAAAGAATTTCTTCCTTATATCCAATCTAAACCTCTCCTGTTTAAGTTTGAACCCGTTCCCCCTTGTCCTGTCACTACAGTCCCTAATGAAGAGTCCCTCCCCATCTTCATATAGCATCCCTATATCTTCATTGACTTTAACATTCACTTCACTGCCATGGCAGCACAGGATATTTCATATCCTTTGCAGTATTTACTGTTCTCACCAAGTGCACTGTCAACCTAAAATAATCTCAAGAGTGCTCCTAAAAAGAAAGTGTTCTAGTGCTTAGATATGTTATTATGCAATTTGTAAAAGACATACAGGTAGCATTCATGCTGCCTCTTTAAGCTGAACTATTGAACAGAAGCTAAAATTCTTGGCGATGATCCATCAGAGGGTACTCTGAGAACAAGCTTAACAATTTCCACTGGAACTAAGAGGGAAGAAGCACTTGAAAGCAGTATTTTCGAAAAAGGAACATGTAAATACAAGGGTTTAGTGGATAAACACCATCCAATGGGTTGCAGTTCAAAATTACTTTATATAGCTCTACAAAAGGTCATTTTAGAGGCAGTCAGGTTAAAACCCCTTATCCCAAGATGGTTACTGTCAGAATGAAAAGATTACATGGTCTGGGGAGGAGAAATGGTGAAAGAAGACATTTGCCTCAAGGCAAAACACTTCTAAAATGTATATTCTATATATTTATCTTGAAAAATGCCGCAAATAAATATGTATATTACACTGTGATGTTACAGTCAGGACAGCATACAACCTTTCATACTGCTACCAACATCTTACAAAATGGATATGGTACCCAAGCTCATTATAGATGCTAAGTAATCCTATACAAGCACCCAAATCCCCCAAACCCAAGAACTACAGAGCTGAACCATTTACTGTGAGAAAAGAGATACCTGGTTACTTGGTTTGAAGCTTCAGTTTTGCCCTGTTATTTTTAACTGAATATGAAGAGTTACTGAAACTCTATGATTCAACATAACTAGGCTACAAAGGTAGCTTTAAGTTCAGAAGCTGAAGAACATACCCACTTGCAAACTAAGAAAGGATAAGCCTGAAAGGGAAGTTAAACCTGTTTTTGTGCCTGCGTGTAAAATACAGAAAGTTGCATTAACTTCTTTCACTTCCCAAGCCTGGCTACTTCCTCTTTTATTCAAAATTTTCTTCAAAGTAAAATCATAGATTCCTTTAAAATTGTCATATAACACAGGAAAATTGGTAACCCAGGGTCATTTTCATCTACATACCCCAAAGAAACTAAAATAACCACCAAGGAAGTAGACAAAGGGGAAAACAAGAGTACATGGCCTGGTATTTTTTGAACAGTAGATATATTTTCCTTCTGCCATCTAGTGACCAATATATTCAGATAAGAGTAGTGTTTAAAATGTACCACATTAAATGGAACACCTTTATGACTCTTCCTCCACCTCACAGCAGTAGCGCTGCTAATCACATTATTCCCCGAGACAAGGATTGTACAAGTCGTGTTGTTGTAGGCTCCTTACAGTAAAGCCCTATCATGCCCATCACCGGAAAGCTTTGAGAGCAGAGTTCACCCTCATTAGAGTTAAGACTTTGAAGGCTGCCTTATACAAGCACATGTGGTGAACCTGTCACACACCATGACTACAATTCCTGTATAGCTGGCAGAACTGTAAATAATTGCAGACATCTTCACAAGCTTTTTACAGCTTGCAGGATGCACACTTCTTGTTTTAAATCTTACTGGTCCAGGGCAGAGAGATTTCTAAAATGCTTCATCTGTGCAGTCACTCAGTGGCACTGCTAAAAATGTGCTGGCCCTACCCGCTGATGGTAATAAGGGCTGGGATTGCTTAATACTTTCCCTGTGTATCAGAGAAACAATTACTGATGGAAAAAGTGTATCTTAGAGCCCTTTTTGCATTGTGAAGGATCAACCTGTAACAAAAAAGTCATGAAGGGCCTAACCAAATTCATCTGGAAGAAAACTGACCTAAATATTTTCTTATTCATCTATCAAGATCTGTACAATACTGTGTCCACCCACAGGAAGAGGCTTCTCATATCTCTGTCTGTCAGGAAAGTAAAGCCGCTTCAGTACCCTCTTGACTTGTATCATTTATAACACAGATTCCTCAGGTTCCTGGCAATGACTCCACACTTGAATTTAAAAATGCAAGTGTTTCAGAAATAGCAATTTGCACACAGACATGTTTTGAGCCACAGAACAGTCTTGCCTTTGACGTCGCTACTTGATAGTGAATCACTGTCTCCCCTTTTCCTTCACTTCAGCGCTGCTTCTTTTTCATGGGTCTTCAGAGAAAAGAATCTCCAATTTATTCTAACTTACTTCATTGTTTCTGTTTTTAAAACAAAGCCTTTCCAAGAAGCATCTTCCTAAACACTATAATAAATATAAAATCATTGCATAAAGAAAATGAAAGCTGCTAAGAGCTTGCTTTTACTACGTCTCCTTCACATAATTTTCAACTATGTAACTTCAAATAATTTGGCACAGATTTAACTAGCGTCAGATGAATTAACAGAGCTGCCCTGGACTTTAAGGAACACCTACATTTTACTATGTTATGGCAGACGCAATGATACTGTGGAACTTTATTCATAATGTTTAAAGTCTAGAAAGGACACTGATCTCATTTTTGCACTTTTACATAGAAATCTTTAAAGATGACCCAAACTGTATTTAAAAAAAAAAAAACCAACAACAACCCGAAACTAACAAAAATTAAACCTACAAAAAAAAAAAAAAANAAAAAATTTTAAAAAAGGACCCAAAATGAATTAAAAAAAAAAAAAACAAAAAACAACCCGAAAATAACAAAAATTAAACCTACAAAAAAAAAAAAAAAGAATGCAAGCAAACAAAGTAAAAAACCCCACCAAAACACAGAGAAACACAGGATGGGGGACAACAGGAGAAGGGACTCAAGGGCATAATGCCTGATTGACACTGACAGATTAGAGTCAAGCCAATGGGCTGAGATGATAAGAAACCCCCAGCAACAGGCCACCATGCGTCCTCCCTATCCTTATCAAAAACTCTCAAATCAAGACTGAGCAAGCATGACAGAACTTTCCTTAATCTGGTGTCATTTGTTAGTAAATATCCCCAAGATACATGCTTTGTTCATGAGGTAAGAAGAAAGCACCAAGTTTTCCTGTGTAGGATTATTGTGGCTTTTTATTATTAACTGTATTAAATAACAAACTAAAAATGCTTCCCTTTGCCACCTGCTGCATCACAACTCTTCCCCCACATATTCCTTCCCACTTCTTACCTTGTCATCTCTTCCTCTAGCTCTAGATTCCCTTTCACGGCTGCCTGCAGGCTTCTCACCCTTGGATACCACGTGTGCTTTGCCCACAGGCCCACGGGGCTGCAGTCCTGGTGATTCTTTCCTCAAAGCTTTGCTGGGACGTCTGATCTGAGGTGGAGCCCTAACAATAAGCAACCACAATGAAAACATGGTAAAAACTGTGAAAAAAAGAGCAACATTTAGAAGTAAGGATTCTAATACGTCATTAATTCCCTTAGTGCATTATTAATAAAGCTGACAAGCCCCTAAGTCTTACCTCCCTACATGTACAAATACAACAATGTAGTTACGGTTCTGTCTGACACCCAAAGTAAGAAAAAAATACAAAAGGAAAATGAAAGTTCCAACAGTGCAAAAAAAGACAATTCACAATGATCAGTACTCCTACCCAATCTTACAACAGACCAACACACACGTAACAAGAAACAATTTAGTAATTCTTCAAATCGTATTTTCCTCTGGCTTCAAAACAGGAGATTATGCTGGGCTGTATTCATATGCACCAGCTCAACACAACCACGACATCTGTGGTTTAAGGAAAAATAATAAAAGCTGTCTAATAGCTTCAACAGACCCCAAAACAAAGGAGGGAGAATTTTCAAACAATCCTCCTACCTCTGACTTAGTTCCCTTGAGTGAAAATGTCAAAACATACAAACTGCCTAGAAAGCAAAAGCAAACAAAGCCCAACTGCAACCACCTGTACTCGTGTGCATCACCCACAATGTCAAAGAGAACTTGGCAGTGGCATGAGAAAGAATTTGGTTTTTAGAGAGGTATCACAGTAATTTTGCTCTAGGGATTGGACTTGACATACAGAACTAAAATAAACAGCCAGGAACATCACCCAACTTGAATTAGTGTCCCCTATTCAGTCTTCTACTGATCCTTGTTTTGAGTAACTCAGAATTTGCTAACTCCAAAAAAAGATCATGGAACACAGCTTACAAAGAATATATACTTAAATGCACTGTGGATACAACTGCTACATTTTGCTTTGTATACATTTTCATCAAACATAACAGCATAGAAGAGTGGCTGGTTTTCCTTACTTTTGTGTACAAGATTTCAATTTCAGCTTAAAAAAAGCAGATGAACAATTGGGCCTTTACCTCCAAGAAAGATACAAGAATAAACACATCTTGCACTTCTTGAAACATTACCACAAAAATTCTAATAACCATTTCTAACACTCACAAAAGTAATTTGTATTAGTATTATTTTACATTTACATTCTTAGGGTATCTTCTAAAGCAAAGACATTTGATAATAATAAAGCACATAAATTTACAAATAAAGTTGACCAAAATAGTAGCAGAACACTTGTTTCTGTTTACTGAGAGCTCTTATTTCACTTAGTTCCTTTGCTTACATGAGTATACACACATTAAAATTCCTACTATTATAATGTTAGAAAAATCCTGGCACAATAAATGTTAATCTTGCTTTTAAACTGAATGTGTTGTTTCCAGCAACCTATGCCAAGCTCTATGAGGGTGAAAATAGGTATTTCAGAAAATACATAAGCATCCATTTTGAGAAAACTATTAGCTAACTAAAGTTACCTTAAAGGTCGTTACAGAAGAGAAACATCATGTATAACACAATAAATTTAGCAATAAAACTAACCAGTGGATTAAACACAGGTCATATTATCTGTAGTTAATGATTTCTAGCCACCATGTCCTTGAAGATACTTCAGGTTCAAAAACCTTAGTGGTTCCTCAGCCATCAGTGAATTCAAACGCTTAAATAAACTCAAATGGAGAAGTTTTCTGCCTGCACATGAGAAAGGCAAGTGTCACCAAAAGCCCATTTACCCCTTCAGCATGCTAGTTGCAGGCGCTTAGCTAGTCAGGCCTACCAGAATAAAGGAGTGACTTGCTTTAGAAATTCAGCAATAAATATAACTGTACTTTAATTACTTTTTTCCTTCCCAATTTATTACATTTATTATTACAAATGACAAAGGGGTAAATGAAATCTGATTTTAACATTAGAAGAGCATTCAAGAAAGAACATGAAATTATGGCAACCCAGCTTTATTCCACCCACTCTGCTTGAGCCTCCTTACCTGTGTTCAGCTGGAACAGGAGGGGGCCAAACATCAGGATCTCTAAAAGGCTCATCTTGATAGGATACAGGGATATCTGCATGTCTGTCCATTTTAAAACTCTCTAAAGTGTTCACAATGCTTTTAACTTGTTCATATTCTTCAACTAATTCTTGTCGGACCTTGAGAAATACATACATTATTTTAAAATCGTTACAATTCAAACTTTTTGTTTCTTAAACCATAGAAAATACCTCAAAACATACACTACTCTCAAACTTAGGGACACCCAAGACCTTCTGTTCACAACCCCTAGACCTATCAGGCTGACAACAGATTTTTAGCATAAACGTTGCATCTTTGTTGAGTTCCTTTTCCTGCTTGTCAATGTCATGATCAGACATGACTGCTAATGCAGGGATCACTCTTCAATAACTTGTGCTAATGCTTAAATTTACATGTGCACGTTGACGTGTATGCACACATGCTTTTAAAGGTGCTGTTGGCAGATCTTTAACATATTTGCTACTACTATGGCATAAAATAACTTCTCTGATTACAGTCTCCAAGGTCCTAGTTACAAACCTGGCTGAATCATTAAAATATAATATTACAAAATTTAACTTTGTGAGGGGCACAACACAGTCAAAGCAGAAGCCAACCCTTTGGTGAATTGGAAAGATCGGAACAGAAAATGGTAACTTTTAACACCCTACAGTATAAGTTCAAAGAAGTAAAGAAAGTAAAATAAAGATGAGAAGAAATCACGTCTCAGAAAGAAATCAGGTTGCAGAATCATGCAGTTGAATTTCTATTGCCACTAGTCAGGGAATTAGAACTACTGCAATAATTTCAAGATTATTTACTTGATATTTGTTCTTTTCAATTTTCTTCCATGAAGCCTAGGGAAAATAAAATCTGTGTAGAAATTTATGAAGTTTTAAGTGATGTGGCTTGCTACAAGCTCAAATTGCATATGCTAAGGTCACCAGTTCTTAGTACACACCAGCAGCCTGTCCTGGGTTCAGCTGTACTGCACATTCTTGCTCAGAAGCATAAGCTTTCAGTTCATTAGCTTAAGATGTGTTAGGATTCACCTGAGTGCACTTGTACTGCATGTTACCAGTCTTCCACCTGTCACTCAATGATGCTTTCCATCCTGTGGGATCAACCTACATGCTCACTTTGGTTTTTACCCGCTTGAGGGTCATAACACCCAGATGTTACTCTTCACTGAAGTGCTGGTGCACAGCTAAAACTAATTCATGCATCACTGTGCACGCCCAGAAATCAGTATTGGCACTCTGCAGCTAGGATTACCTTAGGCCAGTGTGAATCTTGTATTTTATGGGCTTGCAGTTGAAGCTGCAGAGACAACCTGAACCTTTCCATCCAGTGGGTTCTATAAGGCTCTTGTGAAGAAACATGAGGGTGAGGTTATCTGCAGGCTGCCACCACACACACTACTGAGTGAGGCTACAACTCGGATGCACTGAAAGGCTGAATCAAAAGCCAGGTTCTGAAGTCAGCTTACAAGAAAGCCACATAAAGAAACCAGGCACCCAGCAGTGCTCATGTCATGCATACACCTGAAAAAGAGCTAAGAAAAACACTGCCTAGGAATGCTGCAACCAGACTTTGTGGCAAATAGAGGAAGGCAACTGAAGACAGTATCAGCAGATGTCAACAGTGTTGCCTGATGACCATACTCTCTTTGCTCTGCAGATCCTGAGTAGAGAGGATCAGGGGAATGAAGGTCTGCAAATTCCGCCTGTCTTCTCAGGTTGTAATAGCAGCAAATCAGAGAACTAGTACTAAACAGCATCACATCTTCTGAGTGTTCCTAACACTGCTCACTGGTGAAAAGATGAGGCCAGTAGCCCAAGATCTTTCCATCTCCCTATGTGTTTTGAAGTGAACCATGTTCGGCATATGCTGGGTGCTGTGCCTTGTCAGTCTGCTTTTAGAAGCATGCCTCTTTCCAGCCTGATTTTCACCTCCCCATACTATTCTCTCTTTCATTCTCATTTCCCCTTTCTGAGTGGTGTCTTTCCTCATCCACTCCAGTCCACATATTCAAACAGCAGCAGCAGCAGCTCCCCACATTTGGTGGGGCAATTTCAAGACAGAAAACGCTATCTGACATAACTGATGGGTAAGGTGCATAAAAGAATGAATGATTAAATTGGCAGCACTCAGTAACAAACACACGTCACCTCTCTCTCGAAGCTACAGGTATTCTAAAATACTACCAGGTGCACCCCACAGCAATGCATTGTTCTGCTCTGAAACATTTTCCAGGAATTTTCCCATTTCAAGGACAAATTAGGAGGTTTCAGTAGCACAAAGAAATCCTTCTCTGGTTTAAAACCCTGTTTAAGAAGAAGAATACACGTGACTGTCATCAGCAAAATACCAGCAAGGACAAAGGCAAAGTAAAGGGTAAATCCCCATGGTCCTGCACAGTTCTTGCAGTGCTGCATTTACTTCAGCAGAAGCTCCACATATATCTGTACAAAAGGAGCCTTAGGAAAGGAAAGAATTTGACCATTCACAGTGCAAAGCAGCCTTCTTGCTCATTCCAGATGAGCTCTATCTTTCCAAAGACACAGGACAGCCAGCTTAGGCAGGATTGCTCCTGCTCTGCTTGGCTCTCTTTGCTTTCTCATCACACAGTCAGCAGACACATCTCCCAGTGCAGAAACTTCTAGCTGAGTTACAAGTGTGATTGATTACTGACTTGGTTCCTTCGAACTGTCTAACACACATCCCTCCTGTCCAAAAATAAATCCAGCCAAACAGCTGCTGTGAGGTACAAAGGAATGATACAGCATAAATCCTCCAGGGCACTGCTCCGCAAGAGACAGCCACTTCCAGTGCTTCAGGAGTACAGACAGCATTCCTCCTATCAGCCTTCCAACACATATGAGAAAGTTGGTGGAAAACAACTTGCTAGCACTGAGGGCTGGAGTACTGCTACTCTGCTCTCTGGACCAGCAAAGAAGGTGTTATCTGAAAACTGAGGGAAAGTGAGCCTTTGATACCTTGGAAGCTGAAAACTTAACAACTGCAGGCCATTTCTTGCCCAGACCAAAGGAGACCAAATTCTGACACTCACACCCTTACCACTCAGCCAGTACCTGGCAAACCAACCAACAGAAAACCCTCAGTGTACTCAAACAGCAGGATCACAAAGGAAAACCAGCTGGTAAATTCCTAGAGGCCCTAAAGAAATGAAGTCAGATGAATGAGGTGCAGAAAAATGTTCCTTGCTGTTGAGAAACAACTTAGATGTGAGCCAAGAAGGGTTGTGACTTACAGAGGTGACTGAGCAGCATCTTTGAATTGTAAGTGCTACTCTGAAGCAATCTCAGAAGGCTGCAAACAGGAAAATCACTGGTCTGGACTCACCAAATCTCTTTCCCCCCAATCACACCCTTCCCTTCTCAGGAGGCTCCAGTTCAGGTTGTAGAGAGCCTGAAGCTTTAGTTATTCATGTTGAAGCCGTTTCAGGAGACAGCTGAGCTAACAGCTTACCACTGCCAACTAGGAAGGTCCCACTCCTCATCCCTTTTCTACCTAACCCCATTCTGCCACTGCTCTTCTGGATGCGATTCTGGCATCACAGTACAGTAATCCAGCTTAGTAAAATGGCAGAAAATTCGCCTAGGACAGTAAAAAGAAAATACAGGACTGAATCAGAAAGCTGTACTTCCTCACTACCCTGTGATCAGCTGAATCCCAGGAAAAAGAATGTCAAGGTGCAGAAGAGGGAGAGAAGCTGGTGCAGCTGGAGGGAAGACTACGTGAGGAAGAGTTTGGCCTCTCTGGGTATTAACTGGATTCACCTACTGTGTGAAATTGCCTGCTCCCATAGCCACACTCTTATACACAAGCCACCCCTACCAGTCACAGCACCTACTCCACAGAAGCAGCATCATGGGCATTGGGTGGTATTGGAAAGCCTGATAAAAAGCCTTTCAGCCCAGGGGGTGGCCCCGCAACTTTGTTTTGACATTCCAGTCCTAAGAATTTACAATAATCAAGTAGAAAATGCATTAACATATGGATATAAAACACACTGACCAAGAGCTGAGTACGCTCATTCTTAGTGATAGTTCCAAAACCCATTTCAGGGGGTTCCTCTGTATTTCACAATCTGGCAACTGCAGTAGCTTTGACATTGCAAGCTTTTACTTGCTATGCCAGAGCTTGTACTTCTACACAACTTCCCACAGCAATAAGCATGGGTATTTGTACCTTGGTAAATACAATGTGTGCTGAGGGTTTTTTTAATTATATCATGCTGGAACAAAAACAATCAAGTTTCTATAAAAGTGTTTACCAAACCTGAAATTACTGCCTGTAATTAGTGCTACCTATTCAACAAGCGCCTTTTTTAAAAAGTGAAAATAACAATTCCCTAAACCATTCCCAAAACAGATGCCCCGTAACCCAGCCTGATCCCATGGAATTGAAGTACAGCTCCTGGAATCACAGTTGTTCATGAGTACATTCTTTAATTCCTCATGAAGTAACCTATGGAATGTTAACAAAACAGGCATGATGCAAAAGCAACAGAAGCAAAGATTGAGTGAAATGGGTTTACAATTAAAACAAAGTAAAAATTATGCTTTACTCTTTAAGCAAGAGCACAGTGCATCAAATCTCCTGCTCCAGTGACCACAGTCAGAAAGGTGCCTTGCTGGCAGCTCCCAGAACCGTAAGAATCATTGAACTTCTGCCCCAGCTCCTCTGCTCTCACATACTGTACAACACAAAGCACACATCTATAACATGCAGCAGGTTTTGCTCGACAGGCACTGGCCTTGTTGTAAGCCAATACTATCTCCTGGGGGCATGCTCTGCTGTCATTCTGCAGCTGCTGAACTGTCACTGAAGCAGCTCTTTCCTACAAGCCAGCTGTCTAGTAAAAAACTGCACCAGCCAAGAGACTCTCAGAACAAACAGGGGGAATGTCAACACAAGTAAAGTTCACAGTAGTGGTAAACCTACCTCTTACTGTTGTTAAGCAGAAAAAGATGCGTTGCTTCTGATTTTGAATCTTTCCAGTTCCAGCCTGCATTTACATGGATGAATATGCCTACATGTTAGCCAAACCCCAACAAGGAAGTAACTTTTTCCAATGAGCTCACAGGCCTAGGAGTGAGGCTAAGAATGAAGCTACACTCAGCCACCCAAGAGCAAGCTGGGAACCCCCTGGATGCAAAACAAATAAGGGTCTCAAGGGCAGGTCACCCTTGACATCCCTGAGCCAAGCAAGTGATGGACAATCAATGACAATGAATTTTCCAGTCAGATGAATTCTTATGCTGTCATGCTGCTGCATTGGTTGAACCCACCAGGATGCATCTTTTGCCCTTTTGAAGCTCTACAGGTTGTACCAGACTAATAACACAATGCTGTCCCTCATCATCATCGATTCTGAAGTATCAGAAGCAGTACTCAATCAAGTGGGACTGAGCCAGTCAGTTGCTCCCACAGGAGATGATACATGTTCACATTCCTCCTCCTATCAGTACAATCCTCCTCCTTCAAGTACAAGAAACCCTTGAAATCGGAGTGCTCAGTTGCAAAGCTGAAGCTGTCTGACTGTGCAACATGAAATACAAGCCACCAAATACTTGTACAGAACATTATTCTGTCCAGAACAACCGAAAGACTTTGTAAACAATAACACCCGAATAGAGAGAGGTAGATGAAGAGTGTTTGGGAGTCTGATCAAAAATCCCAACTACTTCTGTTTCACCTCTGCTCTGCATAGCTCTATAAACTGTCGGGAAAATCCTCGGTAGTACATAAGGCAAAAGAACAGATCTAGCCAGCATGAGGTACCTGTTCAGGATGAAGCATTCACTGCAGAGGAGTGACCAGATAGGGAGAACCATGATGCATGTAGCAGGTATGAACTGGTCGCCTCAGAGCCATGGCTGTAACTATTCTTTGTGATCTTACAATCGTAGACTGGTTTGGGTTGGAAGTGACCTTCTAGCTCCTCCTCCTGCCATGGGCAGGGACACCTTGCACTAGACCAGATTGCTCAAGTTTCCACCCAACCTGGCCTTGAACACTGCCAGGGGAAAGGCATCCACAGTTTCTCTGGGCAACATCTGCCAGTGCTTCACCACCCTCACACTAAAGAATTTCTCCCTAATGTCTAATCTAAACCTACCTTCTTTCAGTTTAAAGCCATTCCCATTGTCCTATCACTACATGCCCTTGTAAAACAATGAGATGTTACTCATATGAACATTCCTATTTTTGAGGGAACATATATACAAACACATGAAACTGAGTTCACTGCCTCAGAAGTACCAGTAGGACAAACACCTTGTTTGTGCACTGCAAACAAACGTACAGAAAAGAAGAACCTCCTTCATACTGCCAGATCCCCTCAGCATCAATGTCCCAGGAATCCTTCAGAAGGTTCAAGATTGTGAAGTGTATGCAGACAGTACATCTCAAAGAATAAATGCATTAATTAACAATCTTATCCTTTAAGCACTTATCAGTGTGGACATTCATACTGTGGATCGTTCCCAACAATAAAAGCTCTACCTACCCAGTCTCTACTAGAGATTGGTACCAAGAGGATAAAACCTTAATTTTGCTAAACTCACATGTATGGCATAACTGTTTCATGAGAATGATCTAAAAAGAAAAAATCTAAATATGATTATAATATTATGAATGAGTGTTTCTTGTGATCCAACTTTTAGTTTAATTCTTTTCAGAACAGGCTGTCTGTCAGACAGCTACTGAATGTGATTGACAGTTTGGATGCAGCCACCCTTGGAGCTGGAAAACAGTGCTAACATCCAGATCATCAGACTCCCTCTTAGTCTGTCTCAAGGAGTGAGAAAGCACAATGATTTATCAAGAGTGGGTAAGAAAGCAGAACTACTTCTATAGGTCTCACTAACCTATTCATGTGCAGGTATGGAAAGGCTAATGATTCCAGGGCTGCATTGTTTGCTCTCAGGGCTATATCATTTTGTTCCCAGTGCTATAGCTAGTTCTATAAATGAATGAGAAGACAAACAGCCTGGGGATGAAGCCTTTCTGTTTTTTTAAACCATCCTGCTTATTTTTTGGTGTTTGTCCCTAAGCCAAAACTGGCACCAGTAACCGCAAAGAACTACTGTGATAGAGCTCATCTGCCACCACTGTGTTGGGAAGTTTCAGAATTAACACGAGAGCACAGTGTGACAGACACTGCCCCACCTGCTGCTGATCTTTCTGGGGACAGTTCTTCATGCACGTACGGGACACAGCCAGGGACCATTCTGTTTTCACCTAGAAGGGATAATTTCTGAGAAGGTGCCAACTTCAGATCCTCTGTTAAGGAGCCAGCTGCCTTCTCCAAGGAATGATCCTGGAAACTCTGCTACTGGTCCTTTTTCACTTGAGGCTTGTCTCCAATGTACAACATTCATCCCGTGCTGCACAGGCTTCTCTGAAGCTATTTGAACAGCACACAACCTTCACAAGGCAAGAGCTGTTAAAAGTTTAATGGAAAAATCAATGTAATCAGAGGAAACACTAAATACTGTAAGTGAAGACAATGCAGTGATGCAGCTGCAGAACAAGGAAAGCCTCATGCTCTACCTTCATGCCAGCTACAAGCATATCAAGAACTAAGGACACACATAGGGCATGAACACTGGAATCAGGATGCTCTGGCAGGGGGAATTGCTAAAATACAAATACTTGAATGTATCTCCTACATAAACATGGTATTTAGAAAAACTCCCTGAAATCATCTCTTCAGCCACTTACTGCAAAAGTACTTTTTATAGGATCTATGGTCTTTCAAAACATTATATTTATGCAATATGAATTCTTTATTCTGGAATACGCTTTTATATGTTTATCCTCCTTTT